>JAMKCH010025266.1:0-63997 GCA_023653785.1 Ophioderma brevispina
CCTAAGGTGGTGACAAAGTTTACAAACGCTACAGGTTACGTCTGATAAGGTTCCGCACGGAACCAAACAACCCTAACCTCGGTACCCCTCCGCACCGAAAACCGCGAAAGCCGAGAACCGCGAAATTCTAGTTTTAAATATGTAGGGCTATATACTCAAAATGTCGGGCCTCAATGCATTACCACTTTATTTTCATGATCATATGTACTTCTTGTAGTAGTTTTTTCTTGTATCACATTCAAGTTCCATAATACATTCATTTGTTGGCAAGCAGGTCAAATCTTTTGGGATCTGTTTGACACCTAGCAAAACCTATTTCACACACTAAACATGATGATAGGATCAATTATTCAATTAATCACTATTTGCTATTATACTTATTCATTGATTCATTAGTTTTCACACATTTAGTAATCCCACTTAACAAATCTAGTCGATTGATTATACAATGCATCAGCAAAGAGTGTGCTTGCCAATTCTACTTGGTCCTGGTCTTATTATTTACTTTCATTCCTTCATTTTGGTTGCTTGCCTGGCTACATTATGCCCCATCTGCGTTTGGTTACGTTAATTTTGAGCATTCCGTACTTGCATATTTTAATTGTAATATACATATATGTAAATATTTATCGTATTATTTAAATGTTGTTGCCAAGAATTAAGACAATTTTTATTATTAGTTTCTGTGTTTGTTTTTGTTAGCTTTTTTTTTCATGTCGAGTGTTTGTAGAGACAAGTGTTTGTCATGCTCCAAAAAACTAAATGCTAATCAAAAAGAGATTTCGTGTAAAATTTGTAAAATTATTTATTCATAAAAAGTGCACCAACCTAAAATGAAAAGAAGTCAAAACCATAGCGTTAGATGGCTATACTTGCCAAAATTGTGTTAATTCTTGTCTGGATATAAATACCAATTATGATGTTGAGACAGATTATGACGATGAAAGTAGTGACGACTATAATAATTCAAATGTTAACTTCGATGTTACAAATATTGATCTTGAAAAATATGATAAAATGATTTTCAACCCACTACGATACCAGAGCATTACCAAAGAGTCTAGTAGCTGTCCTAATGAAGGTGCATTTTCCTCCCAGCCTTCACTGACATGTTCATATGTAACTCCAACTGATTGTAAAAATAAGTTATCTTCACAAGAATGTGACCTAACTATTTTAAATGCAAATCAGAAGTTTATCAAAGAATTTTGACAAATTTAAAGAATGCATTCAAATGCTAGACCATGATTTTACAATAATTGGACTTAGTGAAACTCATCTTCAAGAGAAACCCCATGAATATTATAATTTACCTGGATATAATTTGGAATTCGTAAACAGAGAAGGCCGTGAGAAAGGTGGCGTTTGTATGACTGTTTATCTCTAATACCGTTAAGTATAAATTAAGAAGTGACCTATGCACTGCAAATCCATACTTTGAATCGTGCTTTATTGAAATTGAAAGAAATAGTGATAAGAATATAATTGTAGGCAAGTTGTATAGAGCACATACTTCTAGATGATTTTATAAGCTCTGTTGACTCCAATTTTTCAAACTATCAGCCGTGAAAAGAAAATAATTCTACATGGGTGACTTAATATAGATATTCTAAAAGAAGATATACACATACCAACCCAGACGATATTTGGACAGATGTATTCCTATTATTTTCCCAACTATAATAAGCCTACTAGAACAAGTGCTACTATAATGGAGATAACTATTGACTAACAATATTGATAGCTTAAATTCCGCAATTCTGGTCACCGACAACCCAGTGATCATTTACCAACTATTTCATTCAAATCTCAAAGGTTCAATCTAAGAATGTAAAAAACAATATTATTACAAAAGAACACACAGTGGTGATAATGTTACAAAACTTAAAAAATGCTACGAAAGGTCAAGTGGGAAGAAGTTATTGATGGTGTTGCGATGCTATCAAGATTATATTCTTTCCTTTTAATTAAGACATTCAATAATTTGTATGATGAATGTAATCCTTTAAAGAATACTTTAAGAAAGGGTAGTTTCAAGTCACCCGTGGATCACGAAGGTCTCTTGAAATGTATCAGCACCAAAAATTAAATTGTATGAATTTACTGCACAGTCCAAATGTTAAACGTTTGCAAAAATTTTAAAACTTTTTATTTTTTTCAAGTTAATATAATTTTGATTCGTAAATCAAACGTGAGTACTATTATAATCAATTTCAGTCTTGCAAACAATATGCAAAAAACCGGAAAACAATCAATGCTATTATTGGACTTAATCACACCACAACGCACAAACTAAATTTAAGATGGACAACGGGTGAAACAATAACTGACCCAAAATGCATATCAACTGAAATCAATATTTTTTTTGTCAACTATTGGTCCCCACTTGGCTCAAAATCCAACTTCTGCAAAAATTCATCTGGTGATCCAATATCGCAATGTGCCTACTTGCCACCACTTGTGGAAGAGGATATCCCTCAAAATTGGTAGTAATTCAATCCAAACCAGAGCCCGGGTCAACGATGGCATTGGAAATATACTTGTTAATAAAGTACTTAAAGAAATAGCTTAAGCCTCTAACCAGTGGGTTTTTACCCCCTTCCATATCATAGGTATAGTACCTGAGGAACTTAAAATTGCAAAGTTGTGCCAATTCATACGAAAAGAGGCCCGTGATGTGTTCTCCAATTAATGTTCCTGTCTCTGTACTACCTAGTTTCTCAAATAATTGGTTTTTCAACAGATGTATGTATCATATCGATAAAAATAATATACTTTAAGAAACAATTTGGCTAACCGCCCCACCATTCAACTTACCATGCAATGGTTGAACTGGTGACAAAGTTTGGAATGCAGGTAAGAATAATGACCATACATTGAGTATCTTTTAGATCTATCGAAAGCATTCGATACTATTTGATCACGATATCATTACTGTACAAATTAGAATATTATGGATTCAGGGGTGTAGTTTTAGGAATGTTTCAAAAATTATTGAGAGCCAAAAGAAGCAGTAGGTTTCTACAATCCGCAAAATCCTGATTTCAACTCAGATTTTATGTGGATTCCCCGCAGGGATCCCTCCTCCTGGTCCTGGTATTCTACTTTATGTAAATGACATAACAGTACTTTCAACATTGTTAGATGGTATACTATTGCCATTTGCCGATGACACTACAATTTTTTGTATTCCTCAATTCTCACACCCAGAACTTGATACTAAAATAACTGATAAATAAAGAACTCAAAGAATTCAATAACTGGTTTAAAAGGCAAAACAAATTTATCCTTCAATGCCAGTAAAACAAATTATATGATATTAGGAACTCCCCATAGTATTCACATTAGCAGATTCGAAAGTGCTAACCAGGCAAGACCAAATTCCACAGCGTTAATGTCCTGGTTCTCCCTAAGGTAATCATGTAGTTTTGGGACAATATTCACCTGGAAAGAGTAACCGATACGAAATTTCTTGAATTATCATAGATGACAACCTAACATGGAAACAACCCGTCAGTGCTTTGTGTTTGTCCAAATAATATCTCGAAATATTGGTGTAATTAAAAAGATAAAACATCTGTACCTTACCTATACTTATACTCTTATGTACACTAATAATGCCATATATCAATTACTTTATTCTTATATTGGGGATGCTTAAATGTTACTTAAAAACACAAAATATATTCAAACTGCAAACTGGGCTTTAGAACATTTTCCAACCAGTCCATTATCGAAGTCACTCAACCCCACTTTTTCGCTCGCTATAGCATATTGAATGTCTTTGATACTTTCAAACTAATATGGGGCAACGTTATGTTGAAGCAGTCCAAACAAACAATTACCATTAACTTTTTGATGTTATTTTGTAAACTTCTGAAAATTCATACTATCATACGAGAATGCTCAAAATTATAACATGTCTAAAGCAAAAAACATCTTTTTTCTCAAAAGTCAATTAGAAATTCCTGGTGCCACACTAGGGAATTCCCTACAACCATGTCTGAAACAATCGAAATCTGTAAAAACACTTTTTCGAAACCATTTACAGAAGATAACCTTATTTCTCAGATGATAATTGATAATCTTGAGAGCATGTCCTTGTGGTGTCCAGTTTTGTTTCTTGTTCTATGGAATAGATGTCCTGTTTCTTGTGTGCTCTGTATAGGGTATAGTGCCTTCGGCCTATTGGCCTTTTACTTCTCTGGCTCCCCCTCCCTATCACTGATTTGGTTATCTTATAATGTGTATATTGAAATAAGATTGATTGATTGATTGGATATACAGCCAGGCTATACAGACAGTGACACACTTACCAATGCTACATAAACTTAAGGATATACAACAACAAGCCGGCTAATCAGACATAGACAAGACACTTACTAATATGCTATGTTAGAATTAAGTAATACATCCAGCTATAACAGACAGAGACGACACTTTATACAATCTCGTAGAATTAAGGTATACAAGCCAGGCTATACAACAGTGAAGACAACTTACCATTTCTACTATGAATTAAGGATCTACCGCCTGGCTAATATCAGACAGATACACAACTACCAATGCTACTAGAATTAAGGCTATACAGCCAGGCTTACAGACAGTGCCAAATTATTACCAATGCTACGTAGAATTAAGGATATACACTCCAGAGCTTAAAGACAGAGACAGACACTTACCAATGCTATGTAGAATTAAGGATTAACAGCCTGGCTATACAAACAGTGACAGACACTTACCAATGCTACATAGAATTAAGGATATAACAGCCAGGCTATACAGACAGAGACGGACACTTACCAATGCTCCGGTAAATTAAGGATATACGCCAGGCTATACAGACAGAGACAGACACTTCCAATGCTACGTAGAATTAAGATTACAGCCGCTAGGCTATACAGACAGAGACAGACACTTACCAATGCTACGTAGAATTAAGGATACAGCCATCTATACAGACAGAAGAGGAAACACTGACCAATGCTACATAGATAAGGGATATAGCCAGGCTATACAGACAGAGACGGACACTTACCAATGCTACGTAGAATTAGGATATACAGCCCGGCTATACCGACAAGACACACTTACCAATGCTAACGTAGAATTAAGGATATACAGCCAGGCCCTATACGACGAGACAGACACTTACAATTCTACTAAATTAAAGGTATACATCAGCTAGGGCTATGACGACAGAGACAGACCCTTACCAATGCTACGTAGAATTAAGGACTACAGCCAGGCTATACGACCGAGACAGACACTTACCAATGCTATAGAATTAAGGATAATACATCCCGCTAGGCTATACCGACAGTGACGAAGCAACATACCAATGCTACGGTAGAATTGGAATACAGCCAGGCTTACAGACAGGGTGACGACACGTAGGAAAAAGAAAAAAGATGAGATTTTTTGTTTTGGCCATCTTAGATGGTGTCATCATAATGGATGGGCATTCAATCTTTTGAGTGGTGGATGCCGGCGCAGCCCGGTATCCACCACAATAAAATATCGGATGTGCCCATCGAATCCATTATGACACCCATCTAAGATGGCCACAACAAAAAATCTCAACTTTTAATTCTCATTCTTATTGAATGTGGTAATTTTTGACTTTTTATCGACATAATTATTTGTCAAAATATTTTTAACATCATTCTTTTCTAATTCATTTAAATAATTGGCCCCCTCTTGAAAACAAATGTTTCAATCCAAGGAACCAAAGTCATCGCGAGGTGATCGTCGCCGCTTGTGCCGTAATATATTCAACTACACCGCGTAATTGCTGAACGCACTATCCATCTATTTACCCCAGTAATGGATGGGCGGAACCTTTGATCTAAACCAATCAACTTTCATGCTTACAAGATACACGCCCCTGAATAAGCAATTACATGCTAGCGTAGAATTACGGATATACAGCAAGGCTATACAGACAGTGACCGACACTTACCAAGGGCTACGTAGAATTAAGGATATACACCAGGCTAACAGACAGTGACAGACCTAACCAGGCTACTTAGAATTCGTGTGTACCGGGCGTGTTGTTAAGGCTTTCTAATGGGGATTTTTTTGCGGTCAAAAAAATTAAATTACGCAAGTGTACCAAATAGCGCCCCCCCCCTGTAAAATGAGTGACATAAGAGCCCGGGGCGCATACGGTTCAATTAGTTTTACCATTTGTGTACTTTTGGATATGTTTATGCACATTATTTTATAACATCCAGTCTTAGACACCCTACGTAAAACATACATAATAAATGCAATTTGATTATTTGTTGAAGCGATTTTAAAAGATATCATTTGAGTTTAATGAGAAAGTCAAAGCCAATGGGCTATTCCCAGAAATAAAAATTGCCCCCCCCCCCCATAGAAGGCGCCGGTGATTCCAGACTTTTTGTCACTTTTGAAAGCTGAATTCCAGAATTTAATGTCTAATATGGGGGTGGGAATTCCAGCCATTTTAGTATAGAGGTTGACGGAATTCATTGTTTTTACGATTTCAGAGGAATAGTCCGGAAAAAATCATTATTTTCAACACTTTCTATACCCATAACCATAATCCTCTGGGACATCCAGTTTTTTTACATTTATTCTAGGACTTCGTGGAATTTACGGAAGGTAGTGTCTGGATTCTGTAATATACGGAAGTACTTCTGGAATTCCGGATAATTCATGGAAGGATAGACCAAGAATTCAGGTATTTTTGTGAACAAAAACTTTTGGCGCTCTAAGGGTGGGGGGGCATTTTTTTTTCTGGAATATGCCAATTTGCACCCCTAATTTTGGAGGCCAAAGTCTCATCACATCATCCACTTTCTTTGGATCGTGATTGGGTTAGCGCAGTGGGTCTTCCGGCACTTTGCACCACTGTGTCCCATGTTTGACCCCCAGCCAGTCCGTGTCTTCACGTGCAGTTGGTTTTCTAGTCCCTACTCGGCCTTGCAGGTTTTCTCCGGGTTATGATATAATGGTGTTTAATAAAGTGAATTAAAACAAAGTATCTTCATGACACAACATAATTATATGACCCATAGTCATTTGCTTAGAGGGAGCAGTCCTGTTGTATTTTTGTGATGTGCTCTTTCTGTGAAACATTGTCGTCGCCATCATCACAGTACTGTGTATTTTTACAAATACGTTTCCGAGAAAATCGCAGTTCAAAAATCTACCGCGACATTTCTTGTCCATATACAGTAAAACGAAGCATAAAAAACATCTAGACTGTACTTTTTTGAAGAAAACTTTTAAAAAGTCAAATATAAAACATAAATCCTAATTTAAAACTACAATTATATTGATAAATTAATTAGGACTACACAAAATACTGTTATATTGCAAAATACGACGCATATTACCACCGTTGTTTTCAATGTACGTAAAATAGATCAATATGTGAAACGCTTAGGATCGACGAAAATACGTCAAAATAGATATGTATGTGAAACCGTTTATTTTGGGATCGGCAAACTACAACGCTATATAAAACACGTGTAAATGAAATGGCGGATTTTAAATACGACAGTATGGAAATACCGATATGATTTTGAGGAAAATGAAAAAATATGACTTTAAAACTACGTAATTAGGCATCCTAACATGTTGAAACTTTGTGGATGGCAAAGAACTAGATGAAACTAAGTAATAGGAGAATATTTTCGTAAAAACCTCAAAAATGGTGAAATACGACAGTATGTGATGGGGACGATGATTGTATTTACTTGAGTTTTGGGGCGTTGATTATGATGCGCTTATTCGCTAGAAAATAGACAGTGTCCAAGATTTGAAAACATTTCAGATATTAGGGCTCTTCAGGTGATAAATGGTCCTGAAGGAGGTGATTTGTTTAAATATTTTAACTTTTAAAAATGTGTGACCTGGAAATTTATTGTGTGGTGTGTATATGTTTATAAAGGTTTTGATGTTGTAAACCGTAATGACACAATCGGAAAAAATTAGGTGGAGTTGTGTTAATTTAATACTCACTCAATCATTATGACACTAAAATGTGCGTTGTGTCGTAAAACTAACCGTCGTCTCCCACCTTAGTTTGTCAATTGTTCCATTCCTACTGTTGATTTATCTGTCCATCTGCAGATTTCAGAAAAGAATGATGGATAGAAGTTTTCCCTGGGATCTTCTCCTGCAGATTTTGTAAAAAGATGGTGGCACTGTCTTGATCGGTTCAAACAACATACCAGAAGGCACCGGATATGCTTGGGCAAAGTCTACAAGGAGACGGCTTCACAGTTCTTGACTTGCATTCCATTGGAACATGAACAAAATAACACACTGGGGTAAATTATTTTGGTGCCCTCAGTGTGGTAAATGTTTTTCTTCGGAAAATCACTTTTAATATAACCACTCAATAATTCATGCTTGGCTAATGACAAACATTGCGAAAATTTAATCAGTGCTATGGGTTTGTATGACAGCTAGATATTTTTGAATGGTACTCAACAAAATGACACAAGCGTGAATCACCCAATACAGGGACTGCTGCAGGATATCATATCCAGAAACAATTCAATTGTGCAGTGAATGTGGCAATTGTTTCAGATGGAAATCACATTTAGCTGACCATGTGAGATATCACACTGGTGATAAAAACAATTTCACTGCACAGCATGTAGTAAATGTTTCACCCGCAAAATCACATTTAGCCGACCATGGAGAATTCACACTGGTGGAAAACCATTCAATGCACAGAATTGTCGTAAATGGTTTCACAAAGAAATCAGATTTTTTTAGCCAGACATGTGGAATTCACATGAGTGACAAACCATTCAATGCACTGAATGTGGTATAGTTCAAAAAAATTTGGAAATCAAATTTAGACGAACATGTGCGAATTCACAATGGTGAGAAACCATTTCAGTGCACAGATGTGGTAATGTTTCACAACAGGAAATCAACTTTAACCAGTCATATGAGAATTCCACAATGTGCCAAACAAAACATTTCAAGTGCACAGAATGTGGTAAATGTTTCACACAGAAGTCAAATTTAGTCTACTGAGAGAATTCACCACTGTGACAAACCATTCAATGCAACAGAATGTAGTAAAAGTTTCCCGGCAAATCAAAGTTAGCCCGACATGTGAGAATTCACACAGGTGACAACCATTTCATTGCACAGAATGTGGTAAAGGTTTCCCCTCCAAAATCACATTTAGCCGAACAATTAAGAATTCACATGGTGACAAACCATTTCAATGACAGAAGTAGCAAAGGTTTTCACGCAAAATCAAGTTTAACCAGACATGTGAGAATTCACACTGGTGACCAACCATTCGATTTGCAAGAAATGTAGTAAAATCGTTTCCCCGTCAAATACATTTAGTGAAATAAAGAATTCACAATGGTGACCCAAACCATTTCAATGACAGAATTAGTAAATGTTTCACAGTCAACTCACATTTAGCCGAACATATAAGATTCAACTCTCCGGTGACAAAAACCATTTCAATGCATGGAATGTGGTCATGTTCACACAGAAATCAAGTTTAAACCAGTCATATGAGAATTCACACTAATGAGAAGGAAACTTTCAGTGCACAGAATGTGGTAAAGGTTCACACATAAATCAAATTTTAGCCGCACATGAGAGAATTCACACTGGCGACATAACCCATTTCAATGCACTGAATGTGGTAAATGTTTCACCTTCAAATCACATTTAGCTAAACAGGCGAGAATTCACCACAGGTGACAAACCCATTTCCAATGCACGAATGTAGCAAAATGTTTATCACACAGAAATCAAAAATTTAACAAAACATGTGAGAATTCATATGTGCAAACCATTCAGTCACAGAATGTGGTAAATGTTTCCACCAGAACTCAGATTAGCAGACATGTGAGAATTCACCCTGGTGACAAACATTTCAGTGCACAGAATGTGGGAAATGTTTCACCCGCAAGCAAACACATTTAGCCGACCATGTGCGAATTCCCACTGGGACAAACCATTTACATGCACAAATGTAGTAAATGTTCACAAAGACACAGCATTTAGCAGACATGTGGAATTCACACTGGTGACAAACATTCACTGCAATGAAGTGGTTATATGTTGCAAAGGAAATCAATTTAAAATTAAAAAAAGAAAAAACCTAAAAAATTAAAAAAACCATTTCAATGCATTGAATGTGGTAAATGTTTCACACAGAAATCAACTTTAACCAGTCATATGAGAATTCACAATGGCAACAAAACATTTCAAGTGCACAGAAATGTGGTTAAATGTGAAACACAGAAATCACATTAGCCATCATGAGAGAATTCACACTGGTGACAAACCATTTCAATGCACAGAATGTAGTAACTGTTTAACCCGCAAATCACATTTAGCCAAACATGTGAGAATTCACCACTGTGTGGACAAACCATTTCAGTCCCTGAAATTGTGGTAAACATTTCACACAGAAATCCGATTAGCCAGACGTTTGAATTCACACAGGTGACAAACCATTGCAACAGAATGTGGTAAATGTTTCACCCTCAAATCACATTTAGCAGAACATATAAGAATTCACTGAGACCAAAAACCATTTCAGTTCAGTTCTCTCCAAAAAGGATAATTTATGGAAACAATATATATACTTACCGGGGGTGAATCAAAAAAAAATTGTGCAAGGCTTTTAAAGGGACTTTGACCTTTTGCAATACTATATCATAGATTTAGGTTTGTTTTTATAAAACACGTCTATATACTTCCAAATGGTGAAAAAATTGAAAGAAAATCGATTAAAAAAATATAAGCCAGATATGACCACCCAAATATGTAAACACACCCCCTTTTCGCCATTCCTATGGGAATTTTACCACACTTAAGCTTTGTTTGTGAGAATGTTACAAATATATGAATTATCATAATGCCTTGTCAACTTAATGCTTAACATTTTCTTGATTATTTCTTACAACTACTGATAATCAATGAATTTATTTATACCAACAGTGTGCCAAATGATATGACGAATCCAAACCACCCAATTCACCTGTTTGCAGAGCAAGAGAAAACAAGATTTCCCATTGTTTAGGATGCAAAGAGTTTAGTCCTTTTAATGGCATAATTGTTATCTATACTGGATTCCAGTAGAGTGTTGACGTAGTAGGTAACTCATACAGGCATCTGCTACCTTCAATCATGTTGAGTAAAAATTGCTTGTTTTAGGCGAGCAGAACCTCCCATAAAATATTATATTCCACAAATATATCATATCATTTCGATCCACCCTGTATGACGGACCGCCCCCAGTGAGTCATACCCACATCCTATTCCTCTTTTCGTCTTGGGTTCGACAAGACGGTTATCGTAATGTATTTAGCTCCCTGAATTTTGGCGAATGTTTGGTATCAGATTAGCTATAGGTGGCCCTGAACTTGTTGAAATCTGTAAGTCATTTTTTTCTTCGTCCCGGGGACGTAGTTTTGTCATTTTCGTTTGCGAAGTCGGTATTTAAGGTCTTACTATCTGACTTCGCGTCGGGGTTTGTCAACCACCTACCCGCATAATTCACACCCATAGGCAGACTAGCGGAGGGCGTGGCTCTGTTGCCAGTTCATATCGATAGTCCCCTTTTTTTTCCCCATAAACTAACTTCTATGTATGTGTTATATAGTTTAAAACGTGTATATTTGGTGATTTACAATGCGTGTGCGATTGTAATTTTGTAAACGGCTGGCACGTTTTCGTTCTCGATTCAAAATGGCGCCCGGTTCTGTGTTTACATTTTATAATTAAATTACACTTTAAAATGGTTCATCCCCCTTTAATGAGGGTACACTTGTGGGTTTACTACCTATAGTAGATTCAACCCATCCGGTGTCACCTCTAGTACTTTTTTCGAAGGTATTGGCATTGAAGAGGGGATGTGCATGGTGGAAATTAAAATTCACGTTAAATCTGGTGAAGAATAAAGTCCGATAGACAGAGAAAAATCAATTATGTGATTAATGAAATACCATTCACGTCAACGTAAAAACGCCTTATAGTTTACATTAACTCTAAAACCATTCTGACTAAGCTTGACTCGTATTTGCTTCAATGGTATTCAATGTAATAGGTGAGTTGAAGTGTTACTGACTTTTGAGCGCCCGGTTTAGCTGTGTTTGGATACAAAAAGAACACAAAAGTCTTTTGCACTCTCCATGTAAACTTGAAAGCCCAGATAATCTTATTCATCATGAACAGGAACGGGGCCACTGTCTGCCTCCTCTCCCAGCCTAATCACGCTGTCCAAAACTTTTTCCTTCGGTGACACGATGGGTTGCATCTTACTTAGTGTTTCCTTAAAGGAAAATATGTCATGATTTCTGAATAATTTGGAAATTGGTATGGATGGAAAGATAAGTAACGCAGATTACATATAAATCAAAATAAGTTGAAAAAAAAAAAAAATTGTGGGTCCACATTTGTTGGCTATTTTGCCTTTTAATTTCCCGCCCAATAGCTTACTCGAAAACGATTCCGACAAATCCACATAGCAAGCAAATGGTGACGTCAAAGTGAAGAAATCCATAATTACGTCGTTGCGACCATCATATCGCAGTGTTGCCACTTCAATAATAATAAACAAACGGAAGTGAAACAAAATATGTCATTCTGCTAAACTTTTTTTTATATTTTATTATTACTTTCATTAATCCATCAATATACAGTGTCAGCAATAACAATTCAGTCAACACGATGTTTTGGTCATAACTTTGACGTCACGGAGTTGGGCGCTTTTGATCAAGAAGCCGTGGCGAAAAAAATCCCGCCCGTTTCTTCGATTATGTCAAAAACCTTTTCCTCCCTGCCCCCAAGCAAAAATAAAATGCCTCTATTTTGTTAACTTTACATCAAAATTGATTATTTTTTTCGGGAATTCGTGATGTATGTACATATATTTTATGAATGGAAGTCAAACTGAGCTTGACAAAATCTTGACATATTTCCTTTAATGGCTTCTTTCTTGCAGCCCTTATGTCAGCGAGGTATGGCCTTTGATTTAAAGGCTTTGTAGGATTGTTTGGAATGCTTTTATATAAATTTTCTATCTAGACTTAGTACATTTGTATTCGGGTATCCCCACCTTGGTGCGTGCTCAGGACGGTTTGTTTCCCTTATAAGCCGCGGCTGTACGTGACTTGTTCGCAGAAGCGCGTCACCGGACCACCCCACGCTGATACCAGCTGGTCCTACTCCGGGGTGAATAGGTGCGCCGTTCGTATTGGTCGTCCTCGTTATGCACCTGGTTGGCTCTAAGGAGTTGTGCCGGGGTAATCCTGGGTTTTTCGTCCCCTCGGTATAACTTGGACGGTGTAGGGATATTGACCAGTAATGAGGTCAGGAAGTTCCTCCGCTGCTGTAAGCGGGGTTCACCCGCCGTAGAGGCGGTGGTCGCACCCGCCCCTGTGTCGTGTCAGGCGCCCGTGCCCCAGGGGTGCGTGGATTGGCTGGATATTTGCGTGTTTTTCACTTTTCTCGTACCGCCCTAAAACCGATTACGGATATCACCGCCAATGGTGTCCACCTCACACTAGGTGGTTTGTGCCCTTCTATGGGTCCGCGCTAACAGCGGCGCTGCCCCGGGGCAGCGTTCCTACCGGTTGCGGTTCCCGCTGCAAGCGCGCCCGTTCCCTCCGCGAAACCACCCGGCCATGTCGGGGCCCTTCTTCCCGATAAGCTATAGGTGGCGTTTTACGGCTTTTACTACACTGGTCTCGATGCGCTTTACCGGGCCTTCACCTCACAGGGGTGAGTCGGCTACATGCGCTTTGACCCGGGCGATCTCCTCAGTGCTGGTCCATGTTTGTAATCCCGGATTATCCACAAAGGAAAAACCTTCCCCTGAGGGATTTGCTCCGGTCGATTTTCGATACATACTCATTCTCTCGGCTTTGAATCCCCATTCATGGGAAACAATGTCTGCTATGGACGGGTGTTTTCCTGAAACACGATTTTCCTGCCACGCTTGTCTGTTCAGTACGGGCGATTATCCTGGCGCAATTACGCTGGCCTCCCACTCAATTACGGGCCGTCGCTCCCGCGGGGAGTTCTTGCGGCAGGAGTGTTTGGCTTTTTCATTTCAGCGAGCCTGGGCTGGCGCATCTAGTCGGCCGGCCCCTGCTTTCGCTGGTCACCCCCGGTGGCCTAAATCCTTTCGGGGATTTTTAGCGGATGGGATGAGACCTTTCTTTCTCTCGATCGAACCCTTGTGTTGCTGATGCCGTGCTAATTTCTTCTGTAGAAATTAATGTTACAACAACGCCCTTTATCACGGAGGTTAAGGTTCGAGAGATTTTCGGCGAGTTAGCCCTACGCATTGTCCGTTCGGTACGGGTGATTTGTTGGCCTGTACTACGGCTGGTGCCACCCGAAGGCCTCGTTCCCTGCAGCATGATTTCGTCAGCAGGTATCATTTCGTTTATATCCCTTTTTTTGATGTCGGTCCATTGCTAAATCCCCTCAAGGGGATTTAGTGATACCATAGACCCATCATCGCAGGATTTTTACGAATCGATGCGCGAGACATTCCTATTCACAGGGAGTTGAAAACCTATTGCTTTGGAGATCAACGGGTTCTGTGAACGGGCACTGACCTGGGCTCGCCGCCTGTTGGCCAGTATACCCCTTCCCTTGCAAGCAGCCGTGAAGGCGATCCGCTTGGATTGGCTGGCGGGAAAAGGGGGGGGGGTGCTCACGGGCATGCATAATGGGCCTTTCTTAGCCGGGCGCTGGGGCGTTTGGTTGCCAACTAGGTTTTTCTGCCATCTCCCGCTCGAGTTGGCTATAGTCGTTTTGCTACGTGTCGTCAGGGGTTACACCCGGTGTAGAAGTAACCATTGGGTCCGGCGTACTATAGTCCGGGAACAATGGTGAACTGGGCATCGATTACCCCTCATTTGAACTCTTTACGGAAAAGCAACATTAGTTTCACGCTTTATCCGTTAAATCCTTCTATGGAGCCCCGGACTATGCTCCCCGGACTATATCTGCTTTTCACACACACACCGGGTTTGATCATCTTAAACGGTTGATGTCAGTTTCCTCTCTGTCATCACGGTATCTGACTCCCTGCTTACCCCTCCAACTCCCAGTACCCGTTGACAATCGGTCGTCCGGCGCGGAGTATGCTGTAAGGTACAATTTGTGGAAGATTGGGTCTTAGTCATTCTGCAGTATACACCCTCGTTGGTCCCTGTTCGGGGCGCGGTGTATGCTGGGTTGCGGTGTGACTACTTCAGCGGCACCCCGTGGTAGTTTGTCTTTTTATTACTGGTTACTGTCTGTCATGTACTTGCCTTTTTTTTTTATTAACAATAATAATACTTTACATACATATAGACCGGTAACATCCACGGGCTTTTGGCTACTATCCCGTATGCTGTTCTTTTTCGGTAGGTGTTCGGCGCGGTGCCACTGTGGTTGTTAGTTCTTCGCCCTTTATCGCCTCAATCCCTTCCGGGATTCGGCCGATGGGAGCTCGCTTCATCTACCCGATGGATATGTCCTGTTTGTTAAGGCCGTGTCGCTTTGTTACACCAGGACAATCCGATGGTGTGATGATTCGTTGCGGGAACGGAACCCTTCGCCGGGACTGTGCACCCCCTCTGGGTGTCGTCCTCTGCTGCCCGGGGCGGCGCTTGCTCGCCAAGCGCTCCTCGGGAGAGCAGCGTCGGGGTATTCCTACCACACCGGAATGCTCGGGGCACAGCTTTAGCCTTCACTGGCGGTAGCGGCTCCCGTACCTTCATGGGTGGCGTCATATCTTTTTATAATGCCTACCCTTTTTTGGATTCAACTTCCTTTAGTTGTCTCTCCAGTGTTGGACTCGACTTCATCCATTCAATCCGGTTCTTCGGCACAGCTGTTTGAGAGTCTCATTTATTATGATAAACCGAGAATATAACAAAAAATATCAACGGCGACACACTTTGACAACTAATTTGGAGTATTTATTGCACTAACTACGTCCTGTGTAAATTTGACGAAATTTCATTGCGGGCAAATATGATTTTTCTTAAAAATCTAGTTTCACATGCCTTTCTATGGAGAATTGGCATATAGAGGGCGCTATAACATACAAATCATGACCTTTGTAGGCCTATATGGCAAGATTCCCAGAATGGATTTTTCTGATTTTTTCAGAGGTAATAGCTCTTGCATGCCCCTACTTATATCAGTTGTCAGACTTGTGTCGCCATTGCTTAAAATTGCTCTAAAAATAAAAGAGACACTTTGCATGGGGTCAAACAGCTGTGTCGGGGCGGCTTACGTCTTTATTAGGCGTTTGCAGCCTCTTAGATGTCTCATGGTTGTCTTCCGAGCTCAGACCACTCCTGGGTCCGAGTTTGGATGCGGTGTTTTAATAAAATGCAACGCCAACCGATGCTTTTGAGCCAGCCCTAGGGGTTGTGCCACCGGTTTGGGATTGATGTCTCTCCCCCTCCCCCTTCTCCCGGGGCGTGCGTACGGGTCTTATCCTGCTACTCCGTCTGATTCCTTTGGATTCGGTCCTTTTGGTAGGACTACAAATTGGAATCACTATTGCTATGGTTTTGAATTCATATCGATGGCGCTTTGGATTCAATTCTTTTTAGCAATAAATGCCGGTGTCTTTCGCCGGCGTTTCACGACAATAGGTAGTCAGTATTTTTCCGGTACGGGAGCTGTTTCTTGCCGTTCCTTCACGTTTTTTTCGCTTGTATTCATCACTTCGGATCGCTGTTGATTCGAAGTTCGGATTTTCGTTCGCCCCTTTTGGCGATGAATACCGTTGATGATACGATTGGCGATTAATTTCGTCAGTAGCCAAAATTGTGTCGGATTCCGCCGTAATTTATGCCGTATTCATCGCTTCTGATCGCTTTCGATCGAGGTTCGGGTATCCGCTCGCCATCTTGGCGATGGATACCCTAGATGAAATGTTAGACGTCTTTTTGGCTTAAATTCTGTGTCGGAAGACTCGGCCAAGTCTACACCGCCCCTGATATATTTCTATTCGGAAGTGTCAGGGTGCGGTCGGCTTTTAATCTCTACTAAGCGTGTGTGGCATGCGCCGCTGAGCTTCTCGCTCGGTCGGCTTTGTGCCCGATCCCCGCGGGGGTCTTTTATTCTCACGCTATAGCAGGGGTACTCAGCTCCGTTATAGGCACTTCGCCGGCCGCCCGCGGCGGGTTTTGTTGTCCCCGCCGAACGAGTTCGGAACGGGTACTATAAAATGAGCAGCGTCCGTTCGGTGTCGTCTGTGATAAAAATGTTAACCCATGTCTTGTGATAAAATGTTAACCCAGGTTGTATATGATTTAATCTGGAGTTCCGTAAAGGGCAACAATGGATGTAACTTGGTGGAAAGAAGCGGGGGAAAACATGAGAGTTCGCGACCTTTTTAGATTTTGGGCGTAAAATATTGCTAATGAAGTTCTAATTTGCATAATTTTTATGAAAATTATACTCCTGCAAGGCCTGT
Source organism: Ophioderma brevispina (assembly GCA_023653785.1). Lineage (NCBI taxonomy): Eukaryota > Metazoa > Echinodermata > Ophiuroidea > Amphilepidida > Ophiodermatidae > Ophioderma > Ophioderma brevispina. Next base: position 17,468 of record JAMKCH010025266.1, read on the forward strand.
GTACACGTTTTCCTTTCTCTGGAGTTCTTGTAAAGGCGTATCCTGATGTACCTTGGGGAAGGAAGTGGGCTGAAGATTTCTCGACCTCATTAGATTTTTGGGCGTCTTTTGGGTAATTGAGTATGCAAATGAGCGGTAATTAATATGCAAAATCACGTAATTGGCTAATTTTTGAACTGTAACATGGATACTCAAATTCCTGCACACTGGCTGAAGCCTAATCATGGGCACACATACTTTTTTTGCAATTATGAAAGTATGATTTTATGCGGCTTAGGTCTGCAAATAAGAGCTAAATTAAAATAATGCATAATTCTTGAAACGGTACGTTGGCTAGGCAAATCATTCGCTACACACAATGAGACTACTGATCCATGAGGTGAGGGGGTGGGTGTTGGGGAGTGATAAAATGCGAGCTTAGGTTAAAACAATGAGCTAATTAAAATATGCGTAATTGCTGTATAGTCTCTGAAACTGTAGCGAGCGGTCTGATAGCAAAATTCCTTCGTACATGAATAACCACAACTGTGCCCATAGGGGAGGTGTGGGGTGTTTGGGAGGGGGTTGGTATGGCAGGGTATTTGTGTGGAAGGGAAGCATGTTACGAGGGTGGGAGTGTGGTTAGTGGGGATTTGGGGTGTTCAGGCGGGGGTTGGGTGGGTGGTTGACAGATTGTTGGGAAGGGGTAGGGGTTTTTGGTGAGTTGTGGGGTGGGTTTGGGGAAAGGGGGCGGGTGTTGTGGGGTGTTGGGGTTGAGTGGTTTGCGCAAGGGTGTTGGGGAGGGGATTGGGATATTGCAAGGGATGGTGAATTGTGGGGGTGTGGTGTGTAATTTGAAGGGATGAAGGGGTGGAAAGAGTGTATAGTAGTGTTGCAATTTATAAACGGTCGGCTGTGTATGATTCCGACATTCGTGCGGGGACATATTTTTACGCTAGGCGACGTAAATACGAGATTCGCCATTGGTAATTGCAACCTTTATTTTTTGAAATGGAACAGGTTGCACCCTCTCAATCTCGTCTGCATATGGGAGGATTGATTGTGGATATGATGATGAGTCTTTGCATTCTCCCAATGACATGTACTTATTAATGTTTTATCACATATTTTGCTTTCCAATTACGTGATATATTGTTGAAAGTGGGGTATCACTCCTATCTATCAATGTCTGGATTGGTTTGTTCCTTATCATGGAGGTGTTGACTCTCTATACTATACTTTTATATTAAATTATTTTAAACCTCTAATGTTTCTGATTGAATTAGATCTTCACCGCCAGATGCAAGAGTTCCTGTACATGGTGGTGGGATAGACGATTATTTTAATCAGTTACCTTTCAATGTTTATATATAGAAATCATTTTCCACTCTTTGTCTGGCATCAGTGCTGCCTACTGGATTTATTCCAATCCTCTCAGCCTTTTTAATAGAGTGATGAGAATCTTTTGGGGTGTATGTTGGTTGGTTTCGTTAATTTCACAGTAATTCTTATTTGGTGATGTTTACCGTCTGCTAGGATATTATGAGTTTGTTTTGTCCTCCACCGGCCAAACGGGATACTCCCTTATCCTAGGGGGTAAGCAATCCTCATTTGCACTTGGCAGAATATTTATTTAGCTCTAAGGAGTCCAGCTGGATAATTTATCCCCTTAGAGTGTTTCCTCTTTTCCCATGGCCCTAATTGGATTTCCCCCTTCGCCGGTTGCGTCCCCTTAGTCATTCTTTATGATACCGTGTATGCTGTTGGGGGCTAGACATTCCTGGTGCCACTGCACTGCCCTTTTCACTCGGCGCTTTTCCTTAACTTTAAAAGTTTTTGGAATCTGTTGCATTCTCCTTACTCTCCTGGCCCGCCTCAATGCATTTTTGTTTGTAGGTAGCCTTAGGAGTGCAATAGTTGGATCTGGTACTGGTGATCGGGTACAGTCTACTCCACCTTTTTTTGCTTGTAACATTCTTTTATCAGTCAGCACCCTTCACCGTTTACTGATTATTCGTTTGAGGTGGTCACGTCTCAGGAGGGCGACATCTGGATAGTCCTTCTGATGCTTTTTTCTTTCAGGATGAATAGGCAGAGTATGACCGATTGGAGTTGCGACCAGAATGGGGTTAATCCTTCTGGTTGGGCCTTTTTTATCCATTCTGGTGGGAGATTATTGATCACTTGGGTGTATCCTGTACTATAGCCAGAGCTTCCCCCCCCAGCCTTCGATCTAGCTTCGATCTATAGAGATGTTATTATCGGAGTGAGCTTAAATGTCTTGCCATCGCATATCTCCCTCTTTTCTCCGCTCCTCGCCTCGCTTGCCCTTGGGGGCTCAGTGAAGTGGGAATATGAATGTGGCTGGCTGCGTTTAGGTACAGTTATGATGACTCAGGTCATTCCTAGTCCTTATGCGTGAACACTGTGCGGGTTTTCTCGCAGAGTACTTTGGCCGTCGAGTGCCTGAGGATTTAAGGGCTCTTATCCGCCCTCCTACAGTCTCCGCTCACCTGCGGTGCCCCTTCCTCGTCAGCCCGTCGCGGGCCCAGAGTGTGGCGATTGGGTCTAATGGCTCGCGCGGCTCTGCGCCTTGTAGACCCTCATAACGTGGGAGTAAAACCTCGCAGTTAATGCGCCGTGTTTTGGATTGACACGAGGGTGGCTGTAAGATTTTCGTGTGACGTCTCCTCATGTTACGATGCTAATCATGGCCAGCAAATTTTTGCAGGAGACCCACGACTTTCAGGGGGGCTCATCAAATATTCTCTAGCATAGGAACCGCTAAGCGCACCACTTACTATCTGTATTAGCCATGTGACCCTTAGCGCGCAACTCTTACTTCTTCTTCGAAGATTGCATGCAAGTCTAGTATTCATAATTCGATTCACGCAATCCAGGTGTTACGTTTTGCATCCTGCACCTCCTCCTAGTACGAACCAATGTGGCTAATTTGGGCGATGTTAAGGCCATTTGTTACATCAACATCGGATTGAAGGTAAGATATGTCCCTGTATGAGAAATCATGTAAGAACAGTGGAAATGTGTCTAATGATGAATCGTTATAGATGCTGTTTACCGTTCTCCGATGAATTCCCCGCCCGTCCCGGTCCCGCCCTCCGCCCCTGCAGGATGTTGATCTTGTTAAGGGTAAGACGAAAAGAGGACGAGGCTATGTTGGTATGACGTCCACTTGATGGGGTGTCATGTCCCACAACAGGGGTGAAATGGAATGTATATAATTAATGTGGGGAATATATATTTATGGGATGTAGTCATGGCATCTGCCTAAAAGAACAATGCAATTTGTACGTCCAACATCGCCGAAGGTAGACAAGCCTAATCCCTTTACGAGTCATTCTTAACACCACTGTTCTTACATTTTCATTTTTACACACAGAACTTAGTTGGGCCGATTTGGTGTGAACATATTGTTGGGAAGATCAATGAGGATATGGGTCTTTCATAGTCAATTAAACAAATAGCATGGGGTCATCATATTTCATATGCTATGACCCCGTAATCGTCCTTGACTCATTCTCTTAACTGTGATAAATCCCATTGGAATGTGAGGAAACAAGATAGTGCTTTCTTCAAATCCGGATACATAAAAATCCGCTTAGGCGACTCAAAAAAAGAAAAACCCTAGATATTTAAACGGCGAGCGGCGTATTCGAGTAGGGTCGGGACGATTTTTTTCTTAATTTTTTTTCTTTTCTGGAGCTCAAATTTGGCCTAAACGATGCCCTAAAGCCAAAAAATCTGAAAATCAGAGAAAAAATGAAAAAATTTTTACAAAACAATTTTCTTTAAAAAATAATTTGGGCCAAAATGATAAATTTGGCTAAAAACATGCTGATTTGACAAATGATTTTTGGAAAAACTAAAAAAGGAAAAAAAATTCTGCAAAACTGAAAAATCAAATCAGGTCGGTCCGGGCCGTAAACAGGGTTTATTTATTTTCGGTCGCCTGAAATTATGTTAGTGTTTTCTTTATTCTTTCATTTATTTTTGCAACATTTGGAAGTAAATTAGATTTGCTTATTAAAACAACAACAATCTATGTGGTGTCAGTGACTATATTAAGGTCAAGGTCCTCTGTCACCGTTTGCAACAATTTTTTGATTCACGTATTCTATAGGTGCCAAACCGGCCTTACAATACAAGTAGTAAACAAGTGATTATAGTACATTTTGGGCAAAAAGCATCACGTTTTTTGGGCATGCATAATCATATTATAAAATCTATGATAGGTTACAAGTGTATCCCATCGGGAGGAACTAAGGCAAAGTGCAGAGTTAAACCCAGCTAGCCATTACACGTATTTTAAGAACGTTTAAAAAAAAAAAACGTTACAATTTTTGAAAGAAAAAACGTTTTATCAATTTCGCCATTTTTTTCGTTTTAAAACCATTGTGTTGAGTTTTTTATGACCGTTTTTTTAACGTTCCTTGAACGTTATAAAAACGTTTTATAGCGAAGTAAAAAAATGTTTCAATCATGTAGACTGTGTGGCAAACCGTTTCGAACAACGTTTAATATACACCGTAGTTCTTTATACGTGTTGGGGGAGGAGAATTCTTTTTACGGTTTGCTCAACGTTTTTCGTCATGTAACACTTATTAAAACAAAACTTTTTTTCTACCTTAATAGAAAAACGCGAATGTGGGTTTGCTGTTGTTGTGACACGACTTTTTGCAATCGTTGTATAAACGTTTTTTTAACCGTTTGTGGGAAATGGTTCTTTCACGGTTTTGCTGACGTTTTCAGTAAACATTAAAAAAACCTTTTCAAACGTGACAAAAGGTATGTGGGTTTATTGTGCGTGACGTTTCGAAAACCTTTATCAGAAACTATTGACACGCTTATGTCTTTTCATTAGGTTTTTCAAAGTTTCATTAAATTTCACAGATGTTCACTTGCTATTTTACACTGTTTAACTTCTTGCCCCAAAAGAAGAAACAGAACAAAAACAGAAAAAGAGAAAGAAAAATAGGAAAAAGAAAAAGGGGGAAAAAAAAGGGGGAAAAAAGAAGAAAAAAAATAGGAAGAAGACAAAAAGGGGGGGAGAGGAAAGGAGAGAAGAGAGTAACAAAAAAGAGGGGAAGATAAAAAAATAAAAAAAAAAGAAAAGAAAGAAAATAGAGGGCTTTGGCTTGTTTGTTCTGCCAAATATAACCCAAATAAACCCAATACCTGAATTATACTTTACTATTGCAAATCCAGACACGATGCAAAATCACTTTAAACGGTTAATCATTTGTGTGTGACACTGCCTGATACAATTTAATGCTTTCTTATCAGGTTTTATAGTCCTTTCTTTCTTATTAGGGTCCATTTAATTCTAGTATTCTGTCGACTCGTTCCAGTGTTCCAGTTTGGTTCTGACTTTCACATCAGCTTTCCCTTCTACTGTTTCTTCTGTTTACCTCTTCTTCCATTATCTTCCGAGCTTCTTAATTGCTTTGGGAACAAAAATTTTCTGTGACCAAAAAATAAAAATAACGCACAACGGACGCATAGGGGTTAAATAGATAATTTATAAGAATCTTTTGAGATTCTTGGATTATATGTGCACATCAAACTGAAGCTATCTGTACAACTCGCGCACATAAGTGCTTATTAGATGTTTTTAGAACAAACCAATTTGGGACTTTGATGGACCTCGTCACGAGTCCTTCCAACAGGCGATAGACATATTTCAAGCTCGTTGTCTACCAATATCAGCAAAAAACAACATTCCATGAAAGTTGAAGTTATAATTGAAGCTTAATGGTATTTACATATGATTCAAGACTGACTACTTTAAATTTTAATTGAAATAAAAATGATATGTATTCTAAACAGTTGATTGTATATGTGTTCGATTGTTAGAATACAATGGATTTCGTAATCGTCCGATACCTTGTAACAATTCATGCGAAGTACCCACACTGTACAAAAAGTATTGCACCTTCAGAAAAAAAATCATAATCACAAATGAGTTTTCAAAGTGTAAACAGCGGATTCTTAACCACACATGCGCATTGAAAAGTCAAGTTAGTGTGTTTTTTCAAAAAGCAAATGTTATTCCCCAGACCCTAGAGTCAAAATATTTAGATTTGATTGGCCATTAGTTCCTAAATATGGCGAGTAAAAAAGGCTGGCGATAGTAGACTTGCGTGAGTGCACGCTCAAGGATACGACCAGGAACGCCACAAATGACTCAAACATAGCCAATTAATGAATTGCTGGAGTTTACACTCTAAATATTATGCAGGAGAAAAGTGCAGGTGCTTGTGTGGGCCGAACATGAGATAAACGTAATGTAAGGAAAATGAGATCAATTCCACGCTGTTGGACTCGGGAAATTGAATGACAAGAAAGTGTCACATAGTAACTTGAAACGAACTTTTTATATATTCATACCTTTGAACATTATACTGTTTGTTAGTGGAATGTGATCAGTATCCAGGCATGATTTTGGTGAAACACGTGATTTATCTTCAAATTGCCCATGCGGATGTCTCACAATTTTCCGGTTTGTTTAAAGACCACTGTCTTACATTGACGTTATCTCCTTTCTAGAAATACTGGTCCCACACCAGCACTGTACTTTTCTCCCGTAAACACATTTAGCGTACATCCTAACAACCCGTACAATTCATGTAGCCTATTGGGAGTCATTTGTGTCGTTCCTTTGGATTGTTGGATTCCGTCGGTTTTTAGAATGTTTGTGGCGAGATAAGACATGTATTTGTGTTACTAAAAGGAAAAAAAACTAATACAAATATGATCATTATTTGATAAAACGCTTTATCGCAAGTTCTTTGCATTTTCAGACGGAAACTATATTGCAATTTTTTTGTTGATGAATATGCCGCAAGGTATCGCTTATCCCCACTGTTAGCCCCTAGAAACACCATAAAATAAAGAATTATTGCAATACATACATGTATGTGTAAAAGAAGAGAGTCAAATGGAGCTTGTCTATTAAAGGCCAATTCTTTTAAATAGTTCGGCAAATCCCATCAACAACTCGCACTTCTAATTGGTCTTATGCAACAACAGCTTCAGGTAGAACTCCTCGTAAATATACGTGCACAATGTGTCACATCACAAGAAATCGAGTAGACCAAAATTGTCAGCACTGAAAAAAAGAAAAAGAAAGAAAAAAAAAAAAAAAGAAAAAAAAAAGAAAAAAGAAGAAAAAAAAAAAAAGAAGAGAAAAAAAAAAAAAACTGAAAGACTTAATTCCACACATTGTACCAAAGTATGCAACATCTAGAAAAAAGATTTCAAATCACAAAATGATTTCGACTTGTAACCCTCGTTTCTTAACACATAGGACGACATTGAATTCCACAGCTTTGTGTTTTTCACAGAATTTATTACCCCAGAATCCTAAATGCGAAAGACACTTGGGGGGATTTGATTGCCCATGTTACCCTAAAATATGAGCGGATTAACCGAGCTGATTCGATCGATAACTTTCCGATTGCAGTAAATACAGGGATCCGCGAAAAATTGATACTTTGTTTTGTTTTTAATGCATGTAAATCCTTGTGGATAATGGGTCCATAATTCGAAAATCTTACCGTTTAAATTACAATTTGCACAATTAACGTTTAGGCCTAGGCATACCTTTTAAACGGGGTTGCTTTCAGAAAATCACGAGTGCTAGTGCTTGTCCTACTTCTTTTCTCATCGCATCTTTATTAACCCTTCATGCTGCATCTGGAATACACAACAGACAACAACACGTATCCATCTTTTATTCTACATTTCAGTTTCAGGACAACTCCTGTCCAAACGTGATATATTATTGCAACCACATTCACATTTTTCCACTTGCGAGTATCTAAAAACGCATCTCGTGTTAACATTAAAAATTCACAAATTCACATGGCTGTAATTAAAATAAGGACAAATGGCACATAATTTTTTGAGAATTTATATGGTCGGTCAAAAATGCTAATTGTTTAACAAAAGCGTGTATTTTTTTATTTGTTGATTGTTGATACGCGTTTGTTAGGCATTTTAAAAGTGTTACAAAAACATTTGCACTTGCTTTTAAAATGTACCGATGTTCATTCACGTCTTTGATTAAATCGAATGGGTAAGTTGTCCTATGTCGAATGTTGGTCGCATTCAATGGGGTGATTGTTACAACTGCACTTTTTGGCGAGAGCAAAATAGGCCTACACACCTTTATTTTTTTTATTTTTTTTATTTTTTGCTTTTTTTAAGTTTTTTATTTTTTTCTCTAAATTTGTAGAACATCTGCTGAGAATGTTTCAAATGTTTAACCATAGAGACGTATTTTAGAATGCTGATTAGTTTAATGATGTTTTAATTATGAATTACACTGAATTTATTTGTACGTTTTATTTATACTGCCAGAGAAATAAATTAAACAACGAATATGACGTGATACCAGTCTGAGAACTACACGGAATATATACCCTACTCTCCTACATGTTTTCACACGATTCTTTTAGATTGACCTACAGGGCCACTCCGAAATAGTTGAAAATTTCATCAACGTGCTTTGAAGAGTATGTTTTTTTGTTTGTAAAAAACAAAAAAACAGGTAAAATAATAAAATTTGTCTTTTTTTGTAAACAATCAGAAAAGTTAAAATCAACAATGTTTTTTGCAGAAGGTGTGAAATTTCACGCTTTGCAGAGTTGGCCCTGTAGTCACTCTAAAAGAGTGAAATCACTCTTTTGCATTTTTAAGAGAGTAGTTACAAGAGCTGGAGACGAATTACGTATTGTTATAGCCTTGATTATGGGGCGTTAGTTGCAAAAACCCTGTTTCATCTTCTGAATTGCAGAATCCGTTGTAATGATTTTTCTTATGGAGGTTATAGGTATTTCTTTCTTCATTGTCACGCTGGCTGTTTCACTTCGACAGGAATTCTTCTGATATTTCAAAAAACTTCATATCTCGTTCTGTACGTGATTTTGATGGCCATTATAATACGGATGAAACAGTTAACCTGGAACGACTTAATATTGTATTGCAAAACATTATCAGCGAAACTTACCAGGAAAACTGTAAAAGGTGTTACAAAACGGGCCTATTTAAAATGTTGTAACATTTTAAAAAAAAAAAAAAAAAAAAAAAAAAAAAAAACAAAAAAGATTTTTTGTACCTGACAATGCAGCACATGTAGGCCTTATCCAGAAAAAAAATCATCACCTACTCGGCAGTTACTCTTGCTGCCCCAGAAATTTTTAAATCCCATATTTTAATCATTTTTGGTTCGGTTTTTACATACATAATCATAAGCAAATTTCAATCAGAACTAATTTAAAATCATTTTATTTTTAAATGCTATAATTAATTACGACAATAATTAACCGACGAGCATTTTGTTTTTTAATTCGCGGCCATAAATTAATAAAATATCCATTTTTTTTCTTTTGTTTTGGATGATATGTAATTTCAAAACGGTTATCTTGACAACAAGAGACTTTCTTATAGACTTTTTTAACCCAAGAATGTGCCGCAAACACCAGTCAACCCCCCCCCACACACACACACACAACCCCCCCCCCCACACCCACCACGCGCGCGCGCGCGACACGCAATCTGCCATGTGACGCATTGGCAACCTATACATGTTCAGAAAAAGCTATATCTCTGATTACACTCACCTACACCTGTACTGCTGCAATTTCCTTGCTTCTGCAAATTTACTGGCTCACAATTAAAACGTAAGTCATGAACCCTTTTTAGGACTCTCCACTCAGTTATATAACGTTTCAGATTACAGAGTACTTGGGTCCAAAACAACTTCTACTATAGGCCATAGCGGAAACTTGTGCGAATCTTTCGTATACTACCATTTTGTTTACCATCGCATAACACTAGACACATAAAAATGCTGAGCTGTAGCACACACCTTGGACTTAAAAATACTCAGACTAAATGGAATGGAACTTACTCGCCCAGTAACGGCAATATTAACGCCACAAACACTTTTGTCCTATGGTGTTGCTTAAACGTTAAAATCACCTTTACAAAACAACTGGCTTTAGTCAGGGTCATAGACAGGGTCCACTACAAATACGCTTTTACTGAACAATTTGGGTGGCCTATAATATTTTGATTGGGGCAAGCAGGGTATTTAGTTAAAAATATAAATCTCGTCACTATCAACTGATCTCAATAGTCCGGATTTTTTGTTCCAGCATTGCTTTGATCACCTTCTAGATCTACAGCATAGACTAATATATAATTATTAGGCATGAGTTCCATCAGGTACTTGATTTTAAGTGCAAGACAGTTCTTAGAATAATCGCTATTCGATTCCTTATCTTTCATATATAACAAACGATTTCTGAAAACTACATTCAATTATCACAATTATCAGAAGTATCATCATCATTGTTCCACGAATATCACAGTTAAAAAAACTAATACAAAGGTTTTGCCCACAGAAATGTGTTCGAGGTAATACTAAGCACCATTAATCCTTACAATTAAATAATATTAAAAGCAATTATTTGGAAACAGGTATTTTTTTTTTTTTTTTTTTTAAAGGAAATTTCACAAAAAACCATTAAAAATTAAACACATTAAAAGCCAAGAACGTTGTCTATGTCAATAGAACTAAAAAAAAAAGTAGTATAGGCCTACCGGTTGTGTCTTGTACGTTAAATTCAATTGGTGTTTGGGGCAATTTTAAGAAATATAACTCAACTACTGCCTTTTAATGTAAATATAATTTTGGTTGGATGTTACAACCGATTTCTGTTTCCAATATATTTTGTTTATTCTCTACCAAGCAACATTAAGTTTTTTCCCTCAACTGATCTTTATTATTAATTATTCCATGGAAGCCAAGATGCTATCGTGCTTTAAAAATATCGATATCTTTGTTGATACAAAATACGTCAGATTTACTCTGAAAAGAAAAAGTTGCATTAGATCTCGCCGTCCTTAGTCTAAAATCAAAAGAATGTAAGAGTACAACATATTACACTATTATGATTATTTTTTTTTAAATCTACATATGCCATATTTTTGCATTATATATGGAACGAAAACTTAAAGGTTTTTTTTGGAAAAAATGAGCTATCATGACTTAAAACCCGGGGTCAGAAACACACCAGTTAACCATACCAACAAAAACAAAAAAAAAAACTAGCTTATAAAACTGATACATAGTGACACGAAAACAACCGTAACGCCGGAATGTACAAATATACAAAGCTGGTAACAATGAAACAGTTGGCGTTTCTGTTGCACATACAGACTCCCGGTACAGACTATATACGGGTGAAATATATTCTGTAATCACCCCATGATAATTACCCACAATGATGTACTTACCTATATGTGGTTAGGTATTAATATAAATAAATCCAAATTTCCAGGAACGATGACCAATTGAAAAAACCGAAATAAAGCCATTTCATTATAACACCTTGCGATTGCGAACTTCAAATTCTAAAATGGCTGAGAAATTCCAATGCTGAGCTCACAAAAAAAAAAATCTTGTCAAGGACCCAGGTCACGATCCGAAATATATTCCATTTCGATCCACGTGACGAAATACGCCCTCCGTCATATCCTCGTATTTGGGTGACTGGTTCATATCCTGTACCTTTTGTAGCTGCATGCCTATCCAATGAATAATTGTGTTTGATGAAAAAGAATAACTTTCGCAGTGGACAACGACAACGATGGCAGTGGTAAGACGTATGAACAATACGACTGCAAGCGGGCACTGCAGCCGGCGACGCGGTGGTTATTACGATGACGACTGTAATGAATAAAGACGATATTGACATTGAAAAAAAATCTTCGAAATCGTAGTCGGAGCAACGTTTATTATAAACGTATTATACGTTGAATATTAAACTTTTATACAATGAATTATGGCAAACGTTGAAAACAACGTTTTTGTCACGTTTCAGCAAAATATTTCCCCGAAGAATCGTAACCGATTGTTTTCGGAAGCGTTTTTAAAAACATAAATTTTTACAAAAAGTTTCAAAACGCAAAAACAACAATAATAAAATCAAACAAGTCGAAACGTTTTGAAACCAACGGTTATTTTGTGTTTCCTGGAACAGATTTTATCATGTAACTATGATAAATCAAAGAAAAATGGCGAGAGGTTACAATCTACGATCCACACAAGAATACATACCAAACACAACGGGGAACTACGCTATTCAATTTCTATCTAATAAAACAATATTTCAATTCAATGCACCAGAATGTAGTAAAATGTTTCACACTGGCAGAATCACATTTAGCCAGACGATTAATTCACACTGCTTACAAAAAACCATTTCAATGACAACAGAAATGTTAGACTGGTTTCACACAAGAAATCAACTTTAAACCACACATGTGAGAATTCATCACACTGCCAGACAAAAACCGTTTCAATGCTATGAATGTGGTAAATGTTTCCACACACAATCGACTTTTATAATCCAAACCTGTGGGATTCCACATGGCATCAATACTTTCAGTGCACTGAATGTTCATATAGCAACTCATATTTAAGCCCAACATAAAAAATTGATATTCATCTGTGACCAAAAAACTTTCAGGTCTTTGGGGAGCAGCACTTTGGCCCTTTTATCTTTGAGCTGATTAACATCAAAGAAATGTATATTTCCTGATTAACATACAGTAAATTTATGACTGGTTTTCATTCATCAGATTCGACCTAGGTTTTATTGTCAAAATGTAAAGGTATCTATAACTATGACACACATGTTTTCTAGGTTAAAGTTTGTGTATAATCCAAAACTCTGAAGTCAAAAATGCAGAGTGTGGGATGCCTTCCCCGAATATCGCATTTATGGGGGTATTGCGCCAAATGCCGAGTGCCGCATAGAAACCATTTGCACCTTCTCCAGGAATCCTGCAGGAGGAAGAAGCCTCTGATCCCATTTCCTGGCTTTGGTTGTATCTCTCTCTCCCAGAAATCCCTCATACCACAATGTGTTGATGTAGAGACGTCATACAAAGGTGCTCCTAATCGCTCTAGCATTTATGTCCTTCAGTTAATTGGCCCAAGCTAAAAACTGTTCGGAAGTCATCATTTTTCTTGAGTCTTTAGAGCCACTAGCTTTCCTTTCCAGACAAAGGCACTGGTGGTATCACAATGTCACTGAAAGCATGTAGTCGTTGTCCTAGAAACTGGCAACATTCCTTGAAAATCTATCAATCCAGGTATCAAGGACAATGATTTGCTGCTGTAACATTACTTCCTAATGTCAGTGAAGCATAGTATGCAGAAGTCTGTTGTCTGGCAATCTTAATGAAAATTGAGGACTTATCTGGTGAATGAGAGGCAATGTGGAGGCAGGAGAAGACTTTGGGGTCTGCTTCTTCCTGTGAGGTGAGAACTCTGAAACATTTTCTGAAATTGGTTTTCTTTCATCTGGACTGTCTTCCGTGAAAAAGTGTGTGTTTTTGAACATGATTTTAATAAAAATTGTTCTTGTCCGCTTGGCTGACCGTACCACTCCTTTTTGTCCCGCATCCGGCCTGCAAGGGCCATGCAATTGAATTCAAGTGATTGGACTGGCTCATCTCAAAACAACGAAAATCAAATTATTGGGGGGAGGCACAGCCCCCTTCCCCCACCCCCGGCTACGCCACTGTTCCGTCTTGTGGAAACCTTTGAACTCTTTGGATCAATGGGCTTTTGAGCAATTCCAAGCAAGGTTCATCCTGGTACCCAAAAATTGAAATTCATGCCAGTACAATACACTTTGTGTCTAAAGCAGCTGTGGTTTAGACCAAATTTTTGAGATAGATCTCATTTCCAATTGTATATGTTCGTAAAAATATGATTTTCCCCATTTGGTTGAAAGTGGAAGAAAGAATTCATCAAAAGACTTTAAGTAGATATTACATAATGTTATATTTAGTTGTATTTAGACAAATGATGGTTTTGGTGCATAGTAAAATTGACTTCACATTACTTTTTGTTTTTGAGTAGCTTGTTACACTTCAGTGACTCCAAATGGGATTTCTGTCATTCGTTACCAAAAAATACCATATTTTAAAATTAATTTTCAAAAGTTTTTTTTTTTTTTTGTGGTAGGAATGTAAACAAAATTCATATTCCAACGGTAAAGAATAGGTACTCAACATAAATTTATTTCACTGAATCCCTTTGTAATTAATTATACGTATTAAAAGTGTCATTCCATTACCAAATCGGTAACGGAATGACAAATCATCGGAAACCGGGTGAAAAAATTTTGCTTACAGACCACACCGATGCTTCAGAATCACTTAAAACATGTAAAAAACAAAGCCCATATGACCAATTATTTTTTACCTACTTTTTCAAAAAATATCTGAGACATGCCTGCAGAATTCAGCGACCTTAAGCTTAACTTCTGGTATTCAAACGTCGTAGGCATCAAAATAAAAAAATATTGAAACATTTTGTTTTCTCCAATAATTTTTAAGACTGGTGTAACCAATGCATCGACTTAAAAAATTGTACCACCATCTTGGTGTTGAGATTTGGCCTCCTGAATTTAAATAGGCCACTCAATGAATTTTGTACAGTTTCTATGGGGACATCTGGTCATCCGGTTACCGTCTTCCCGTTCCAATCTTGTCTTCTTAATGGTTTCGTAGTTTAATAACAAAATCTTTTTGGTTCGAAACCATGTGTGTTTTATTTAAGACAAGACTCTAAGGATGACATTGATTACATTTAAAATAAATTGCTCAAAATTCACAGTGTTTCTGCAAAATGTATGTGAGGTGTTTACGTCCTTCCGTTACCACAAAATTAATGTGCATATTTCCGAAACAAAAAATATTTTTTGAAACAAACCTAAAGTACACATGGAGTATGGGTAAGTGCATAGTTTTAGTTGTATTTGTTTGATCTAACCGATTCAATATTGTAATAAACATCAACTAAAACTTGCAAAAGTGAGTCCAAACGCCATTCCTTTAACTGAATTGCCCTTTTGTCCTTGTAGACATTGGGAAATAAGTCTGTCACAAAGTCTACTTGTTGCACTTTGGAAGCGCCCCAAACACTGTCGGCTAGCTCTCCCAAATTAGGCGGTAGGGCTAATTGTGCCTGCAGCAGAGAATTCCCTTCAATGATACAGGTTGTTGTATGCCTGAGGGTCTTTTTGTTGGGCCGATTGTCATTTTGCTTGATTGGTGATTCAAGAGCATTTCTGTATAAGGGGCACATCTAGCCGATTAATATACACTAAAGCCATTTTTCCTCAGAGATCATCTGCCCCTGGACGCGACTGGGAATGTGGACAGTAAATAGACTATGGTGTATCTTGGTGTAGTTTGGAAGTCATAAATGAGAAACAGGCTACACTTACTTTGAAGACTCCCACATGGCAGCTCAAAGTTTGTTTTCGTTTGTTGTGGAACTGAAGCATAAGCCATTCTCTGTCCATGTATCAACCAAACTGAGTAGTTTTTTCAAAATCTCCTGGATTCCAGTTGCATCTTTGCCTTAAAGTTCAAGTCTTAAAGTACATTGCTTTGTACTCTTATTTGCTAGAGCTTCAGAAACCATTTCATCAGAAGAATCTTCAGCAAGCCAGATAGTATTCCTCTTTTGGTGACTCGAACATCGGTAGAAGTAGACACTCTAGGGCTCCAGATCAGCTTATGGACATGCGGGGGGAGCCATATTATGCTTTCGCGACATACCTTTTCATAGATCCACTGGCAGCCATTCCTGATTATACTTATCTCCCAAATTCCACTGCACCTGGTACTCTTTCTAAGAGCACCCATGTATATGCTCCAAGGAGATGAAAACCATCCATTGTGACATGATGTTCATTCCAAAGACGTCAGGCTTCTCTCAAAAGCATATGGCTTCTTGCACGCTAATCTATTGTAACAATGCAATCCTGCTGGCCTACTTCATTTGATGCCTTTTTAGTGGATGAGCCAGGCCATCAAAAGTATCCTTATTGGTATCACCTTGGGGGGCAAAGAGGAACGATACCAGGGTTCCTAAATATGACGTAACCAAAATGATGGTGGCCATTCTGTAGGGGTCGCTTAGTGAGCTAATGGCTCGCAAAAGATTATACGGGCAACAGTTGAAAAGTGGTCAATTTGTTGAATGCATACCAAAGTGTTCGTATGATCACAGGGATAAAATGTATAGTTTTTACATCTCCGACATAACCCCTATTGAGTTATAGATTACGAAATAAGATTCGGATACTAACTGAGATTGCTGATAAATTCAATGAATTCTTCACAAATAGTGGCACCTCGCTAGCTGCTAAAATACCTGCCCTGATGATACTTTGGTGCGCTCTACAATTTTCCAACCACAATAAAACCATGTTTCTTTTTCCCCTTCCAAGTGAGGAAAATAAATAAAATCACGAGAGACCTTAAACCCAGTTTTAGCCGGGAGTGTCGATGAGATTACGCACTAACCCCTTAAATCAATAAGCCAGTAATCGATGATATCCTTGCTCACATATTCAATTGTGCTCGCTTCCAACTGGTAGTGTCCCTCGCATCTAAAAATATCTAAGGCATACCCATTTATAAAGCCGACTGACAGCACAGCTTCGGAGTAATTGAAACAACAAAAAAAAATAGAGGCTCTCGTATCAATTTTCCATTCGCTAAATATCCAAAATCCTCGAAAAGATCATGTACAATCGATCTAGTTAAAATTTGTTTCGGACTCCTATTTTAAGTCCCTCATCAGTTTGGTTTCCGCCCAAAGAGAGTCCACATATATGGCCATGCAATGACCTTTCCTCTAGAATAACTGAAAATCTCGAAAACAAACTCTCCACTGTAGGTATATTCCTTGATCTAAGTAAAAACGCATTCGAATACCATAAATCATAAAATACTCTCAAACTTCTAAATATGTATTCGAGTCTAGCAAACAATTGGATCGCGGACTCTCTTTCAAACAGAAAACAGTTTGGTAATATATCATCAAAACTCATCTACCCTTACTAAAATAACTTGTGGAGTACCTCAAGGATCTATCTATAGGTCCACTTTTGTTCCTCCTATTATTAAGGAGCTCCCCCTTTGCTCCAAAATCTTCAACTTCATAATTTTTGCCGATGATACCATATTCTTTTTTTCGCATGAAGACCCAAAATGCCTGGAATCAAAATTCAACGAAGAACTCATTGGAATCTCCAATTGGTTCAAATTAACAACTGTCACTCAAATTAGAAAACAAATATATGAATCTTTAAAAACAACACAACGTCAACCTACTACAAACTTGAATATTAAAATTGAGAATTAATGACTAACCCAATTTCACACACGAAATTTTTAGGACTTTTGATAGAATACGATTTATCTCTTGGAAATCCACACCATGCGGGTGTCATAAATTATCGCTAAATACAATGGAATTATGCGTCAAGTTCGTGCCGTTTCTTACCCAGGAATCTCTCCACAACTATCTAAACATGGTGTGCTCCCCTATCTCAGTTATTGCGCAATCATGTGGGCATATAAAAACAACTGTAATCTTGATTCAATTCTCCGAATGCAAAAAAGGCTTATCAGAACCTGTAGCAAACTCCATTTGGCTTGCCCACACCGACCCTCTTTTAAGTCTATAAGCCTTTAAAAATCCATGACATATATACTTTTCGCAGCATCATTTATGTACCAATATCACTATAAAATGTGTAACCGCCGACTTTTAGAACCATAACTTTTTCACCTTAATGCAACAATACATCACTACAGCACACGCCATTCAAGTGATTTTGATATCACGCCCACTACACACTCTGTCCAGAAAACACAATACAAACCCAGGGTGCATTGCTTTGGAATTCCCTACATTAATAAACTTAAAAATTGTTCCTCTCTTGTCATGTTCAAAAAAAGCCTGAAAATCAAATCATCATCATACAGTTCAATCTCCTTAACTATACAGCTGTCAATGTTTGTTTTGTATGTTCTGTTCCATCTGCACCTTGTTTATTTGCTTAGTTTCAGGTTTGATTGTTCATTCTTTTCGTTTTTTATAGTTTTGCTTTAGCCCAATATGTTTTTTTTTGTCCCGTACTTTATTAGTTAATTAAAAAGGTTTCGTCTATCATTAATTAACTTGTAAACAATAACTATCTTATCAGGGTGCTATAATTCACCCGCCTTGCGTTCTTATGGTATCCTCATCTCAATTGAATTATGTTTTTTTCATATAATGATATATTGTTGTTAATATTGTTGTTGAGATGGAAATAAACATGAATGAAAATGAAATGAAATAAGCGAAAAACCATTATTATAGGTCAAAGGTTAATTTGCTTCTACTGGGTTCAAATATTGAAAAACATGCTTCATTTCATTGGAAATGGTCTCATATTATTTGTAATGTATCACAAGTAAAATAAGGTATAGTGGGGACACTGTACAATGTATAGTTACCAGTACAACCCATAATAACCCCCTATACCCCTACAAGGTAAGGGGTATAACCACTTAGGTGTGTAACTTGTACATTAATTCAAATTGCCAGATGGTCGAAACATTTCCTTATTTTAATTATAGAGACACTATAAACAATATGAGACCCATTTCCCCTGAAATTAAAGCATTTTTATAATTTGCCCCCTGTATAATAATTTAACCTTTGACCTATAATACGGTTTTCGGCTTAAACTCCGTAGGGTAAGTCGGAGATAGCACAACTATACATTTTTTTAATCCTTGCGATCATACGAACAATTTGGAATGCAATTCAACACCATTGGACCACTTTTAAATTTTGACCCCTGTATAATCTCTTGCGAGTCCCTAGCTCGCTTAAGCTACCCCTACAGAATGGCCATCATACATTTTCGTGCATGTCATAGTATGAGGTAGCCCTGGTATAAATGCCTCTTTGCCCCCCCCCCCCCAGATGATACCGACCAACATGCCTGGCTCACCCACTATTTAGGATAGTTTCAAGATAAGCTGTACTGTTGCATTTTATGTGGCAGAGGAAAGCACAAAGATTATCAACAATTGATTGGTGGTTATTATTTTCTCTGTAGCTCCCTGAGGGCACTCTTTGGGTAACATCTTGTTGTAATATAGCTCCGGTATATACCCATATCATATCAGATGATTCAGCCTTTGCTTGAGCTTGTATACATGTGCAACATCAGTGCTAGATAGTGCCAACTTAAGCTCTGTTTTTTTTTTCTTTAAGAAGCATGGATCTATATCCTGTGGTTTGCTTGTGACTGACCGGTTCTCCTTTTAGTGGATGAGTGTCCAGAATGTCAGATAAAGTAGCTGTAGGAGCACCGTCACTTGAAGCTTCTTGAATGATGCCGTAAACAGTATGCATAGTTCAGATCTTAGTTTCTTCCAACATATGAAATCATCCCAGCACAGGTGCGTGACAATTCTTTCTGGTTGAGTTGTTGGCGGGAGTATAGTATTCCTTTCCTCAACACTCTTCAACCACACTAGTATAAAATGCACAGTGATCATGACCATTAATTAGGGTGATATTTCGGAAAGAGTTCCATATGTACCCCCCTCTTTAAAAGTGTACAGGAAACAAATTATTTTTTATTTATGGCCTTACACTAACAAATACCTTAACCCTAGGGCCAAAAAAAATGTTACACGTACAACTTCTAAGAGGGGTAAATATGGAACTCTTGCCAATATTTCAGTGCTGCTTGTGGTGCCTTATATGTGTTGGAGGCCATGGCATTTCTTGGCATTCTTTTGAGCACTTAGTATTCCTTTGTTGTATCAACGCTGCTGCTTCAAGTATTTGATTCTGAGACAGCAATTTCAAATGCTGACTCAATTGCTAGACCCTTTGGAACTCAGAAGAGTAGAATAGCCCACTCTTGTAGTTGGGTTGCCAAAGTGTAGTTGATTCCAAAGTTCTCTCTTGTAGGCTTGGACCTAAGCTTGGTAGGCCTATAGTCTCCATGGTAAAATTGCCGCATGATTTTCAAGCACGTATTACAGATCTCTCTGTAGGCAATACTAGGTGTATATATGTAGTTATCATGTGGTCCTTTTGATATTGTTTGATAGCACATGAATTATTTATAAATCTTGGCTTAGACACCTATGTAAAACATATACAATATTATGCAAATGTGATTATTTTGTTGAAATGATTTCAAAGATATCATTGAGTGTTATCGAAAAGAGAAAACAAATGCACCCCTAATTCGTGGAGTCCAAAGTCCATCCACATCATCCACATTGCTTTTAGAGTGTTGGGTTAGCAGAGTGGGTCTTCCGGCACTTTGCACCAATGTGGTTCCCAATGCTGGTTGAGCCCCCCCCCCCATTCATACCCGTCCTTGCATGTGGCATTTCCTTTCTAGTCCCATACTCGCCTTGCAGGTTATCCTCTGGGTTATTGGTCCCCGCCGACGAGTTCGGAACGGGGACTATAAATGATCAGCGTCCGTCCGTCCGTTCGTCCGTCCGTCTGTGATAAAAATGTTAACCCACGTTGTATACAATTTATCTGGAGTTCCGTAGGGCAACAATGATGTAACTGGTGGAAAGAAGCGGTTGATGATTCTCACCTGATTAGATTTTGAGGCAAAAATATCTAATTCAGGAATCTAATTTGCATAATTTTGAAAATTTGTCCTGCAAGGCCTTGTACAAGTTTTCTGGAGTTCCATAAGGCGTAATAATGATGTACCTTGGTGGAAGGAAGCGGGCTGAAGTGTTGTAGACCTGATTAGATTTTGGACGTATTTCGGGCAAATTGCAGTATGCAAATGAGCTAAATTAATATGCAAAAATCAACGTAATTGCTATATTTAGACACTGTACAGTGGATACTTAAAATTCCTGCACTGCATGAGCTTATCATGTGGCACATCTTTTTTTGCATTTTGAAATATGTGATATATGCGGCGTTGGTATGCAATGATCTAATTAAATATTCGTACTTGTTATCTCTGACACGGTACATCGGATAGGCAAAATTCCTCGCTACAATCAGACTACTATGTCATAAGGGAGGGGATGGGTGTGGCAGTTTGTGGCGAGGGGGGGTGTTGTGTTGCAGTGTTGTTGGAGGAGGGGGGGGGTGTTTGCATGGTGTTAGGGAGGTGTGTTACGGTGTTCGGAAGGGATGATAAGTTTTGGGGAGGGATGGAGTTTTGGGGAGGATTTGAGGGTGTTTGGGGGTGTTGTTGAGGAGTGGCGTGGTTGCGGGGTGTTGGGAAAGGGAGGCGTGTTACGGCGTATTGGGATGGCGGTCGGGGTGTTAGAGGTGGTGGGAGTTGGTGTTGCAAGAGGTTGGGGGAGGGGCTGGGTGGTTGGGGAAAGGGGTTGGTGTTGCCGGGTGTGTTGGGGTTTTGCAGGTTGTTGGGACGGGGGTGGGTGCTGCAGTTGTTGCTGAAGGGGGTGGGTATTGTAGTTGCATTTTGCCGCATTTAGTCGATCGCGAAATTCGGCGGGGACATATTTTACGCATCGCGTAACTACGAGTTTGCTGGTGATAGAATAAAATGAATCAAAACAGATTATCTTCATGACACTAAATGTCGGTGTGTCGTTAAATACTAATACCGTCTCCTCAACATTGGCCTTTGTCAATTGTTACCCTTACTACTGCTGATTTATATGTCCATTTTGCAGATTTTCATGAAAGAATGATGGATAGAAGTTTCCCTGGGCTCTTCTCCTGCAGATATTGCAAAAGATGGTGGCATGTCTTGATCGATTCAAACAACATATCAACGACACTCGATTCCTTGGGCAAAATCTACCAGGATAGGCTTCACATGTCTTTGAAATCGCATCCATTGGAACATAACAAAACCAGAATTGGTGAATTAATTTGTTGCACTCAGTGTGGTAAAAGTTTTTCTGCAGAGGCACTTTTAAATCCCACCAATAATTCATACTACAGACAAAACGTTGACATTCAATCGGCTATAAATGTATTACAGCTAGATCCATTTTAAATGGTACTCCAACAAAATAAAACGGGTGTGAGCCACCCACTGCAGGGCACTCGCTGCAGATACCATACACAAAAACCATTTCAATGCACTACATGTGGGAAATGTTTTCACAGGAATCCATTTAACCGAACATGTGAAATTCCACTGGTGACAAACCATTTCAATGCACAGAATGTGGTAAATGTTTTCGCCAGAAATCATATTTAGCCAAACATGAGAGATCACACTGATTGACAAACCAGTTCAATCATCGAATGTAGTAAATTGTTTTCATCTCAAATCACATTTAGCTGAACATTCGAGAATTCACACAGGTGACAACCATTCAATTCCAGTAATGTATGCAAATGTTTAACACGAAATCAACCTTGACCAAACACCTTAATAATTCAAACACTGGTGACAAAACATTCCGTGCCATCTTGTGGTAAATGTTTCACACAGAAATCATATTTAGCCAGACATGAGATATTCACACGGATGACCAACCATTTCAATGCACAGAATGAGTAAATTTTCATCTTCAATCACATTTAGCTGACCATGCGAGAATTCACACAGGTGACAAACCATATCAATGCCCACAGAATGTAGAAATGTTTCACACAGAAATCAATTTAACAAACATGTGGAAATTCACACTGGTGACAAACATTTCAGTGCACCAGAATGTGGTAATGTTCTCACGAAATCAGATTTAGTCCCAGACTTTGAGAATTCACCCTGGTGACAACCATTTAGTGCACAGAGTGGTGGTAAATGTTTCACCCGCAAATCACATTTAGCCGACCATGTGAGAAATCCACTGGTGACAAACCTTTCATGCACAGAAACGTAGTAAATGTTTCACAGACAAACCAACTTTCACCAAACCTTAGGAGAATTCACACTGGTGACCACATTTCAGTGCATAGAATGTGGTAAATTTTCACGTCAAATCACATTAGCTAACACATTTAAGATTTCCCAATGTAGTAAATATTTTTGCACCAATCCATTTAGACAGCATCTTTAGGATTCACACTGGTGACAAACCATTTCAATGCCTGAATGTTGTAAATATTTTGCACAAATCACATTTAGACCGGCTGTGATAATTCACACTGGTGACAACCCATTTCAATGCACTGAATGTGGTAAATATTTTAACACCAATCACATTTAGACAGGCATATGAGAATTCACACTGGTGACAAACCGTTCACATGCACTGAATGTAATATTTCAAATAGGAAATCAATTTTACAGAACAGTGAGACATCACACTGGTGACAAACCAGTTCAATGCACTGATGCGGTAAATATTTCACACACAAATCAACTGTAGCCAAACATGTGAGAATTCCACAATGGCAGCCAATACATTTCAGCGCAACTGAAATGTTTCTATACAAATCATATTACCAACAATTTGAATCATACCGGTGACAAACCATTTCAGTGCACATAATGTGGTACATTTCACACAGAAATTTACTTTAGACATACCTTTGTTGTGCAGTAGCTTGGAATGCCAGACAGAAATACATACACCCTTTAACACTAATATAAAATGAGTCTGTGACACAAGATCTGCTTTTTATATCATAACCAATGATTTTTAAGTGATCGGTTCAAGAATTTGGAATTAGTCCATTAGAACCATAGACCTTTCAATGACCCTGCTGATTCCAAATCCTGATGATGCAACTTATGCATCCTTGAGCATTTTGGAGATAGAGAACAGAGTAAATTAACACAAGTGGGATTTGTAAACCTTTCAAGGTCCATAGACCGTCGTGAACGGTTTTACCCTACTGATTACAGTCGATGCGTACGGCAATTCTGCTCATACAATAGGAACTCACAGATTGCAGACCCGTTGTACACTGCTTGTTCGAGAGGACCATCTGAGGGATTACGGCTGAAAGCCTCTTAAGATTGACTTTCAACCTACAGAATCCCGGCTGGTCGCGACGACCCACAGGCGTTTCCGCTACCGAGTAAGGCGCTACCGCACCCCCGTTCGAGTAGAAGGGCCCCGTGTTCAGAACCTCGATGCAGCGGCGGTAGCCCCGAACTGGTCCCTGTTCCCACGCGGCATCAAGTCCGCGTTGGAGAGGAACGCCAAATCACTTGCAGACGACCTGGGTATGGATCGATGTGTCATGCCCAGTAGAGCAGTATCTTCGCTGCGATCTGCTGAAACTAAATCTTCAGATCTAAGGAAAAAAATATAGGTTGCTATATCTTGGCCAATCTCAACACAGGCTGAAAATGGTTCAATGTCACTATCAGTGTGGGTAAACAATATATAATGCACAAAATGGGCACAAATCTTTCATGCTTATGGATTTTAATGTAAAATGTTATGTGATATGTTTGACATTGTAAGGGGAAATAATGTTAAGCCCCACAGGGTCTATTGGGGATCAGCACTCTGACCTCTTTATCTTTAAGCTGATTAACATAAAGTAAATGTATATTTCCTGATTAACAAATAAATAGAGCAGGAGCAGAATATCATAGGGCCTTATTTAAGGAATTCGTTTACCTCCCACTACAGAAAAGGTTTGACACCTTTGGTAGTTAGTATGGACCCTCTACATCAATGCTAGGTAGGTTGAAATGTATGTCATATTGTCCATCTAATCATAAAGATTCCAAAAAGTGCCACCATTTGAGAGTACTGCCTACCTAGCATTGATATAGAGGATCCATACTAACTACCAAAGGTTGTCAAACCTTTTCTGTAGTGAGGGGTAAACGATTGTGTTTGACCTAGGTCCGTGCTCCCCTCTAAAAGTCCATGTTATGACATGGTTTCAGATTTGACCTAGGTTTTTCTGCTGCCAAAAGTAGTAAATGTAAAGGTGCTATACAATGAAACAAACATGATTTTTAAGGTTAAAATTTTATGTAGATCCCAAATTTGAAGTCAAAAATGCAAATGTTGGATGCATTTCGGGTATTGCGCAATGCCGAGTCCCATATAAACCTATATTTTGCTGAAAATGGCAATCTTGCTTTGAAAAAAAAAGTTAACTCACATATTTGGCAGTTTTACCAAAATTAATACTATATTCTAGGAATGTGTGTTTTGGGCATAATCGGTTAACTTTTCAACATTCACCCTTTCTTTTTTTGCGGGTTCTCAAACGCCCAATTTTGGGTAAAATTTGAATTCCACAAATTGAAAAAAAAATTCTCAAATTTTAGCCGGGGTGAAAAAAAGTTCATATATATGTAGGGAACTTACTTTGGCCATAATCGATTAAATTTTCAAGCCTATATAGCCCTGTAGTTTTCTCGTACTCCAAGTCATGAACTGGCCAAGCTTAAAGTGACATAGGAGATTTTTTTTAGGCATACAAATTTCTCTCAAATCGCACAGGATCGATTGTAGACCACCACCAAGAACGTTCGAAGGTTTTATTGGACAAACTAAGTACAACAGAAACGCAAACCTTGTTTTGAACTGAAGACTACGTAACTGTCCCCATAAGAACACCGTGCTTGGTGGACTTTCTGTCGTGCACGACAAAAGTACTAAATCTTCATATTAGTATCTAAAGACTGCGTATTCGGCTTCTTCACTTCAGGTGGTGATCTAATACATTGGAAAGCATTCCAAAATATGCAAAAAACCCGGGTTCGAAAAAAATTGAGGCGCTTCTTTTCTGAAATCTCTCATGTCTCTTTAATAAGTTGTTAAAAATGAAGAGGTTTAGAGTAAATAGAGAACACAAGATTCTCAAAACATAATGATAAAATTTTGAGTCTTTGTGTTCGTCAATACCCAAATTTAATTTGTGCTCGCATGAGTTGAAAAAATATTGGGCTCGACCGTCGGTGTCGCCTCAATATTTTTTTTTTTCAACTCTAGCTTGTTGACATAAATTTGGGTATTGGACTTAAAGGTGCAACAAGAGATTTAACATTCAGGTGTTCCTAAAAAAAATGAAAGTATGATTTTTTGCCCGATGCAAAGCTTTCCATCAAAAACATCCCATCTGTGAAAGATTACTGAGAAATGTTTCTTTGGTACAAAAAATTGCGAATTTCTAATTTCGTATAGGAGCAACTACAAAATATAAGGAAATCCAATTGCTGTTTTTTTCTAGCCTTTAAGACATTTCTGTGGCTAAATACAAGGGGTTAAGAATTTTTTTTGTTTTTTCGTAGAGCCGTAAGGCTCTAACAGTATATTGGCTCATCAAGAAAAAAAAGATAGATATCATCTATACACTGTAAAAAAAAAAAAAAAAAAAAAAAAAAAAACCCTGAAAAAAAAACATGTATTATAGATATAAATGTAAAATGCAAACAACAATACTTAAAAGAAGGCTATTTGTTTTTTTTTTTTTTCCATTGCTGTTCCAACATGCAATATTATTGATGTAGTTTAAAGCAATATACTTCTCAGTATTCTTACACACTTTCAGCATATTAATAAAAGTAATGATATCAGTTTTACTTTATTGCTCTAGAATTATAAAATATCTATGTAGCATGAAGGACCAACAAAATTAAAATTGCGATTATGAACATCCAACAATACACCAACAAAAATCATTCCCATTAAAAGTTGGAAAAAAAAAAGGGATATGCATATTATTTACAATTCCTAGATTGAAAAGATTGCCAAAGAAGAAGTAACGCATTCCCAAAAGAGGTGCACAAGGTCTTCAACTTCCCTGTTGCAAAAAAGTACAAAGAGGAGAGTCAATAATACCCATTTGGTAGACCAATTATAAGGATAGAAATATATGCAAAAGCTTAAATTGAAATATTGCAATCTGGTGGATAAGGATGACTGGAACGGTTTGTTTAATTTTTTTATAGAAATATTTCAACCCAATCGAGATTTATCCATTTAAAAAACAGTGACCACTTAGTCAGAAATGGGATTTTGATGATCTTTTAACACGATACTGTGTATCAACTACCAAACTTTATTAGTTTCATGATGTTAGAAAGCAACTCGATATTGGGATTATCACTAACCCATCCTCATCCCCCGCCTCTGAACACTTCTTTTCCAACACATTTAAAAAAAAATTTGGGAACTTTTAAAAAAAAAAAAAAAATATTCCATTAAAAATTGGCTGTTAAACTGTATTTTGCTATTATAAAAGCAGAGTATACGACATAATCGTGCCATCTTCGTCTACAGGATATCATTAAAATATTTTATTACACACTATTACCAATTACATTGAAAAATGGTGCTTTTATTAATTTGATAGCAGATTATTCCATAATATTTGGTGACGGAAGTTTGACTATCGGAATCATTTACACCAATAAGCCCAGCATTACAACCTCTTAATAACACAATTACTATAGAGTAATACTGATCTCCAATTAGTTTAAATATTACAGACCAGATAAGATCACCACCGAGATGTTAAGATAAAGATTGTAGAAACACTTCCATTTGCCATTATGTTGTCATCTAAAAGACGTTTCACCCAAGCAATCTGTTAGACATTAACATTGATGGAAAATGGAACATCATAAGACCTCACAGACGATCACCAATAATGGGTCCTTTCTACTAATCTTGTCAGGTTTACGACCATATAAATTGTAACTCACGCTATCAAGTTGATTAAAAACTCTCAGGGAGGCTTGGGTAAAACGGAAACATAAGAAAAAAAATAAGTGAGAAGCAAGGCCTAAAACTTTAAACAATGGTGATTTACCCATAGGTGTAAGGTCTCTCAAAACAAATCCTCAAGATATTCTTAAGTTTCTCAAGCTTTGTCTAAATTTAATCATACATATTGTCACATCTTGCTGCAAAACAATACCCAAAAGCTTGATCGGGCCATCAGACAATTTTAAGCCTGGAGCTGTAACAATCTGGAGGATCATGCTGAACAACTAAAGCCAAAAGCTCACATTTACTTAAAGTTATTGTAAGCCCCGAGGAACAGTAAAGAATAAGTCTAGAAACTTAATTGCACTACACGAGAGATTTCACATCATGAAGATACAAAGTAGTGTCGTCGGGGCATTTATAAGAAGTACCTAATAAAACGAATCAGTTTCAATGTAATACCTTTATGTTATCATCACCGTTAATTAAGCAAACTTAAGATCTCCCACAAATAAATATTAAAAAGTGGACTCAGGGGGACATCCCTGCGAACTCCGCAAAAAAGATTAAAAGAAACAAGAAGCGTGAACATTATTCATAACACAAGATGAGATATCGTTTAAAAAATTTTCAAACATTAATTAAATCAGGCCCAAATTGAAATACCGAGGGTTTTAAGATAAATTACCAATCAAGCTTGTCAACGCTTTTCGAAAATCAACAAAAACCTAAAACCGGAAGATTATTGGTATTTAAGATATCATCACATCCTGGGCTAAACGAATATTCTCCCCAATATATCTACCAGGGTAAAAAAAACGGTCTGATCAATGTGAAGATGTCAGGGAGAACCGTTTTCAAACGGTTAGCGATACATTTTGTAGAATTTATTGTCGTGTTTAGTAACGAAATCGGTCTCCAATTTATCTAGGCGGGTGGGGTCTTTATCTTTTTGGGGATGAGAGTAATGATTCCTCTACGTTGGTCAGAGGATAATGTACCAGATGAAATGGAGTAGTTAAAACTATCCAATGACGATACTAGCAATATCAACAAAAAAAAAACTTGTGATAAAAATCTGTTGGCAGGACCGTCTGTACCTGGGGTCTTATTATTGGGCCATATTTTTAAGAGTGTTAAGACATTCCTGCAAGGTACAAACCTTACACTTAAGTTGCCATAATTCGTAAGCTTGAACATTGGTATTAACTAACAGATCTTCAATATTACAATCATATGGGTTGCATGAGGAATATAGCTTTTGATAACTCTGTTCTCTTTCAATATATCACCCCCTTGGTAAAACATCACCCATTATCAGTATTATAAAGTGTTCATACCATTTTGTTGGAATTACGCTCTCCAGCTAATAAAGAAATTAGAATTTTTTCCCCATGCGTCCACCCAGTTTTGACCGAGACCTAATATAGACCATCAGTTTGGATTTATTACAATGTGTAAGTTCGAGTACAGTTCTGATTTGTTCAGAAGATCTCAGTTGGATCTAAGAATAACATCTGTTCAAGATAAGTTAACCTTATCAACAAGATTATTCTCCTGAACCTTCCTTTTTCCTAGCTGCCTTAGCTGAGTAATCAATGGTAATTGACCGAACCGAATCTGCCATTTTTAAAAATGTCCCACAGGAGGTCAGGAGTCATAGTTGTACTACATGAGGATTTCACATCTTGGATACACTGCTTGACCAGATTAACATATCCAATTTCGTGTAAAAGTGAACATGAAACTTCCAGAAACCACGGCCTCTTTTCTACCAGTTGAAGCAATATGAACTATTAATTGAGGAGTGATCCGATTTAAAACCGGGTGCAATGTTACATGAACTAATTTGGCCAAAAAAAGATTGGAGGATACCCGAAGAAATCAAGGCGACATTGAATAGGGGACTAGTCATTTAGAACGCCACGGAAAACGAGACATATTAGGATTCTGCGTCTCCAAAATATCAATAAGTTATACCCGTCCATAATGCCCTTAATTTTTTCACGGCCATGATAATGAGTTTTAAGGACGACCACCTTTTGTCAAGTGAACATTAAGCACACAGTTTAAATCTCAAACCCAACAAATAATAGAAACAACAATTCAAAGTCATTTATTTAACCGCAAATCTTTGAAAAAATCTGGGTTATCGTAATTATGCCAGAAACATTAACAGGAGTATATTTTTCCCCATTCATTAATCAAAACATCTAGAATTGACACTCCATCATCATCACAATACACCTTACTAATTTCAACGTCACAAGATTTCTTAAATAATATACAAACACCTCTTGCATTTGAGGGACCATGAGAAAAAACAATGTAATTAAATCCCCAATCCTCTTTCCACAATGTTCACAATCCAAGTTTGACTGAGTTTCTTGTAAAAAAAACTACATCAGCATTTTTTTATGTAACCACGAGAACACCTGTCACGCTTGCCATGATCACCAAGGCCGCGAACATTATAGAAAGAATTCCAGTTGTTTTCGCCATTCAAATGCAAATGACCACTCATTGCCCTGTGATGAGGGCAATATACAAAAAAAAGCAATGTGTACATGGTTGACCAACTTATTTAGTGTCTAATCTAAATGAAGTCACTATGTATGACAAAATATTTGGATACCTCAAAATATCTTGTGCACTTCAAAGAATCCAATTTTATACCAAACCCTGGGTGTTTTGCATATTTGGAATGCTTACAATGTACTAGATCACACCAGAAGCCAATAAGCCGAATACGTCTTTATGCAATATGATTTAGTAATTTCTGTCGTGCATTGGCCAAAATTCAACGCATGGTGTTCTATAAGGATGAATACGATAGCAGGCAACTTAAAAACAAGGGTTGTTGTTTTTTTTGCACCGTGGTCCATAAACTTTGCGAACATTATCGTGAGCAAAGATTGGTGTTTGTTGTTTTTTGTATTTTGTCTTTATTCCCGACATCTTGATTTTGTGCATATCTATTCAAGTTTCCTGTAATTGTGGACGTATAGTCCACTCAATCTCAGGTATGAACTGGACACAAAACTGCTACAGAAGGTTTTCTTGCTGTAACTTGTTGTAACAAACCCTCCCGAACAAATATCAAAAAGGTTATAAAAAAAAAAAGGAAGCATGGCAAGACATGCCTAATTTGCATTACAAACCTATGTGCCATTTTTGGGCCCCCCTATATTTTGGGGATTATACAATATATTAAAGGGGAACGACCCGATTTAAGTAAATAAAGTTTTCATCTTGTTGAATGGTATCACCCTAAACCCATTATGTAGAGTTTTGCGCTGATATTTCAACCTGTTTTCAGTGAGAGCTACAAACATGATTTTCTTAGCCCTATATGTGTGTAAAAGATATCGGGCGACCCAAAATGGGGTACCATTTTCGCCTCCTAACTTCCAAACCCAATATCCTTTAGCCCTACGATTTCACAGGCGTAAATGAGAAAAATAGTAGCTTCTTCAAATACCAAAAAAATGTTGACCAACTCCGGTAAAATATTGGATACACGGCGATGCTATTAGAGATCAGGCCACGACCCTTAAACTTTTGAGTCTTTCTTGCTGTGCAACATAGGACCCCACCGACTTACTTTAGTCTAGCTTTTTTGAGTTGGGTACGTGTGTAGTGCATAGGTTGATGATTCTCTTCTCATTGACGGTCATTATTCCAGCCATCTAGTTGGCAATATAAGATGTAAGGCTTACTTTATCTGCACATTCTCAAATGATGCTTTGTAGTTCGATCTTTTGCACTCATTTCACACTTCAACTTTCTAGCTGCTTAGTCAGGACTGTGAATGCTGAACCTTTTGTTGGTGACGTCTAGATTGCTTGACTGCCTTTTTATGCTACTGTCCTACCTATTACCTAGGCTATTAACCAATGCCCCCCTTTTTTAATGTTCACATACTCAATAACAACCATTTCTTTCGTTCCTGCTTCCCTTTTTATCCAAGTTGCACTAAGATTATCCACTTTTTTTAAAGAATTTAACACCCAAATTAAAAAAAGCCAAATAGAAAATAAAAAACATTTTTAAAAATTTGTTATGGCAGCAATTTTACAACTTCTGGCAATTTGAACTCTGAAAAGATACACTCTCTTTTAACTTAAGGTTTTAAAAATCATTGGCCCTTCTTAACTAGAAAATTTTCATACTGGATGACCCCATTTTTATTCAGCTTGTGTACCGGGATGCCTCCGTATTTTTGGGTCATTTACATGAGGCCCGGGAAAGATCCTATTTTTTTACTTACCGAGCCACATACCCATTCCCTTCGCATAGGGATGCCCCCCAACCCCCCCAACCCGCCGGCACAGGTGAGTACCTTTAGAATACCCCAATAACATTTTTGCGGCGCCGGCGAAGCTGTCGACCTTTTTAAAAAATCGGAGCTGCGGCGGCGCCGGTGATTCAGAGGGAAAATGGACATATATCTACTTTAAAGGTCTTATTTACCCGCATTACATTGTTTATAAAAAAAGCTAAAAAAAGTGGCTGTGCGGCGCGCCGCGAAGCTTTGGTGTTGCAGCCACTGGCAGCGGCGGCGTCGTAAAGACTTACTGGCGGTAAACTTGTCGTTGGCTGTAATTTTAAACTCTGGGTTGCAAGCCGCTGGCAGCGGCGGCGTCGCGAATCTTCACCTTTTTAAAAAGGTGGCTGCGGCGGCCCGCCGGCGAAGCTTTGGTTTGCAGCCACTGGCAGCGGCGCCGTCGCGAAGCTTCACGTTTTTAAAAACGTGGCTGCGGCGGGGTCGCGAAGCTTTGGGCTGCATCCACTTGCAGCGGCGGGGGGCGTCGTAAAGCTTTACTGCTGGTGAATCGGGGTGTGGGTGTAATCTTGAAGCTCATGGTTGCAGCCGCTGGCAGCGGCGGCGTCGCGAGCTTCACCTCTTTAAAAACGTGGCTGCGGTGGCGCTGCGAAGCTTTGTCTGCGTCCACTGGCAGCGGCGGCGTTCGTTGAAGCTTCGCCTTTTTAAAAACGTGGCTGCGGCGGGCCGCGAAGCTTTGGCTGCAGCCACTGGCAGCGGCGGCCGTCGTGAACTTCACTTTTTAAAACGGTGGCTGCGGCGGCGCCGCGAAGCCCGGGTTGCAAGCCGCTGGCAGCGGCGGCGTCGCGAAACTTCACTTTTTTAAAAGGTAGTTATGGAACTTAATATACTCTGCATGATTTAAAACTCAAAATATAAATTTCCCACCATGTGGCGGGTTTTCCAGATCGCATCACAATTTAGAAATAATATATAAATAAATACAACAAATCTGTCTGCATCGCATTTCAGCTCGGTTGCAGCCATGGCAGCGGCGGCGCCGGAAGCCTTACTCTTAGTGAATCGGGGTTCGGTGTAATTTTGAAGCTCAGGGTTACAATCCGCTGGCAGCGTGCGGCGTCGCGAAGTTTAGAACTAATAAAATATGTAATATATGAATAATAAGTAAATAAAAGACAACAAATTTTAATTTGCCTGCATCACAGTTCAAGCTCGGGATGGTAGCCAGTGGCGCGGCGGCGCCGCGAAGGCCTTACTGTTGGTGAAAGTTCGGGTTGGGTGTATTTTGGAAGCTCAGGGGTTGCAGCCGCTGGCCAGCGGCGGCATCGCGAATTTTAGGAAAAATAAAATAAATAAGATGAATAACATAAGTAAAAATACACACAAAGTTAAATTCCCATGTCATCACAAATTTCAACTCGGGGTTGTAGCAAGTGGCAGCGGCGGCGCCGCGAAGCCTACTGTTGGTGGAATTCGGTTTGGGTCTAATTTTGAAGCATCAACTGCAGGCCGCTGGCAGCGGCGCTGTCCGCGAAGTTTTAAACCTCAACTAACTATCTAAGAAAACATGTTAAATTTAAGCGTTGCATTTAAGAATCTTGTTGGTTGTAGAACATATGTTAGTTTGCTTACAGAGATATTTTTATTTAGAAAACTGTTAATGATGGTTGTTTTCGTCATATGCGTATAATGATAAACTGACTAGAAATTGAACTTATTGTTTAGAATGATTAAAAAGATCAAGAGCATGATGTTGTGGGAAATTTAAATTTATTTTGAAAAATAGTTAATTGCTTTAAAAAAAAAAACACGTTTCAATGTTAGAGTTGTATTTAAGAACGTCACACATCTTCACCTTGTTGGGTGAGAAAATATGCTAGTTTTGCTTAACATGTTCATGTACATTAGAAACCGCTCAATTAACTTCTTCTTTGGTTGAGAAAAATATGTTTATTTAGAAAACAAACATGTTATGATTAAGAGTTTGTGTTCGTCCTCAAATGCATTAAGAAGGTTGAGATAGGTTACTAGGTCGTTATTTTACAACATGTTAATAATAATTGATGTACCCTTGGAATCTTATGGTCAAAGGTTTTGTGTGGCAGTTTGAGCAAAAATGGACCCTACTTGAGGAAATGTTTTTTTTTAGAAAACATGTTAAATGATAATAGTTTGTGTTCGTCCATCAATTGGGTTAAGAAGTTTTGTATATCGGACCTTCCCCTTAAAGAACGACTCAATCTTCACCTTTTGTGTTGACATGTTAAATGACGGAGTCTGTGTTCATTCCAATTCATTGCGTTCAGAATGATAAATACTAAAATCGGACCACCCCACTTTAAGAACTGACTCATATTCACCCTAGTTGTTTATGAATGTTAATTCTCAAAGCGCATGTTCTTGGGTGGAGTTTTAAGGTTTGTTTACGCGGTGCAAATCCTTTAAAGAACGACTGATCTTCACCCTTGTTTGTTGGAGAAATATGCTACTATAGTCGTTAGTTAAAACATGTTAAATAATTTTTGGTGGTGGGAAATGGGCATCTGCAATGTTTTGTTTTGAATTTGAAGCAAAGAGCGAAAATGAACCTCCATTGAGAATATATGTTCTTTAGAAAACATCCTTACATGATAAGAGTTTGTGTACGTGTTAAATGATAGTTGTTCCGTGCATTGGTAAGAAGGAGAAATACTTAACCGAGCCACCCACCCCTTTAAAGACGACCAATCTTCACCTAGTTTGTTGAGAAAATATGTTTTTAGAAAACATGTTAAATGGTTAGTTTGTTTTCGTCAATTGCGTTAAGAAGATAAACCAGATTGGACTTGACTTATTGTTGATTTCGAAGTTATGAGGAAGTGTACATCCATTTGAGAAAATTTAGTGTGAAAGCAATTCAATGAAGATTAGAATTTTATAAACTTAAATCGTGCCTTCCCCTTTAAAGACGATTGCATCTCACCTTGTTGTTGACATGTTTAGAATGATAAAATAAATAGTAGTATGTGTATCGTTCATTGCGTAATGACGGTAAATCACTTAAATCCGGATCCTTAAATCGGGCCGCCACCTTTAAAGAAAAACAAAATCATCTTGCATCCTCTTTTGTTGAGAAAATATGTTGACATGTTACAGTTGACCTTTAAATAAAAAATCATCTTCATCCCGTCTGTTGAGAAAATATGTTACATGTGTAATGTTTTTGTTCTGTTCCTTGGCGTTAAGAAGAGGTAAAATACTTAATCGAATCGGCCACCCCCTTTAAAGAACGAATCACCTTCACCCTAGTTTGTTGTCGTTTTTGTCCCATTGCGTTAAGAAGGATAACTGTTTAGAATTGACTTATGTGTTTGATGGAAGGTTATGAACGAAAATGTCACCATGTTAAAAAAATATGGTGAAAGCAATTCAACCAAGAAGAAATTTTCATACTTAAAATCGGCGGGCCTTTCCCCTTTAAAGAAGCGACATTCCCCCCTTGTTTGTTGACAGTGTTTAAAATGATAAAATGATATAGTCTTGTTTCGTGTCATTGCGTAATGAAGGTAATACTTAATCGGGTAAATCGGGCCGCCACCTTTAAGAACAATCATCTTCATTCATCCCGTTTGTGAGAATGTATTTAGAAACCTGTTAAATGATTAGAGTTTGTTTTCGTCAATTGCATTAGGATAAACTGATTATAATTGATTATTGTTTATAAATGTAAAAAGATCAATAGCTTGGTGTTGTGGAAATCAAATATTTTGTTTACGTAAAAACAGTTAATTGCGTTTACAAAACCGTTAAATGTTAATTGTAATTTAAAGAACGACGCCATCTTCAAACACCCCTTGTTGGTTGAGAAAATATGTTAGTTTGCTTACAAGTAAAAACACGTTAATTACGTTATTTGTTTTGTTTTGAGAAAATAAGGTTAATTTATAAACAATGTTAAATGATAAGAGTTGTGTTCATCATCATTACGTTACAATTTTAATATATTTACATCGCGAGCTTTTCCGTTTAAAGAACGACACAACCTTTCAGTCACTTGTTTTGTTTGACGTTTAATGATAAGTGCTTTTAATGCGTTCGTTTCATTGGTTAAGAGGATTTTAACAGATGGGGTTTAGGTGACGGCAATTCAATCAGGATTAAAACATTATTATCGTTAAATCGGGCTTGCCTAACCTCACGCTTGTTTTGACGATGTTAATGATAGTCTTGTTCGTTCATTGTGTTAAGCATAAATACTTAAATCGGCCACCCTTTAAAGAACGAATTATTTTCACCCTAGTTTGTTGAGAAAATATTTTTATTTAGAAAACTGTTTAATTGCTAGAGGGTTTGTTTTTCGGTCCAATGCGTTACGAAGGATAAACTGATTAAAATTGACTTGTGTGATTTGGAAGTAAATGATAATAGTTTGTGTTCTTCATCAATGGCGTTAAGAATTTTTATACTTAAATCGCGGAACTTTCCCTTAAAGAACGACTCACTTCATCCTTGTTTGTTGAGAAAATAACTAGTTATTTAAAAAAACATGTTAAATGATAGGGTTTTTCTCATGTACCCTGTGAAAATCTTAGGGGTAAGGATGTTTGGTTTGGAGTTATGAGCGAAAAAGTACTCTATTTTGGCGACCAATATTAATTTACCAGTACTCTGACAAGCTCGCAAACTTACGTTTCTAGCTCTCATTCAACGGGTTGAAATTGAAATATAGCTACGCGAAACTTTACAGATGGGGTTTTAGGGTTAGGAATTCACAATCCAATTAGAAATTGTATACACTTAAATCGATCGGGGAGCCATCCTCTTTTCAAGAACGAATCATCTCCACCCTTTTTTTGACATGTTAAAATGATAGTCTTGTGTTCGTTTCATTGGCGTAAAGAAGGGTAAATACTTAATCGGGCCGCCACCTTTAAGAACAAATCATCTTCATCCTCGTTTGTTGAGAAAATATCTTATTAAAACCGTTAATGATTAGTGTTTGTTTTCGTCAATTGAATTAAGGATAAACTTATTATAATTGACTTATGTTTAGAAATGATTAAAAAGATCAAAGAAGCGCTTGTGTTGTGGGAATTAATTTGTTACTAGAAAACACGTAAATTGCTTTACAAAACATGTTAATGTTTAGATTTGTATTTAAAGAACGACACAGCTTCACCCTTGTTGGTTGAGAAAATATGTTAGTTTGCTACACCATGTAGAAACCACGTTAACACTACTTTTTTGTTTGAAAAATATTTATTTAAGAAAACAATGTTAAATGATAAGCGTTTGTGTTCATCATCAATTACGTTAAAATTTTTTATACTAAATCAAGCTTGCCCTTTAAAAAACGACACACCTTCACCCTTGTTTGTTGACGTTTAATGATATAGAGTGCTTGCGTTTGTTCATTTCGTTAAGACGGATTTTACAGATGGGGTTTTAGGGTGAAGGCAATTCATCAGATTAAAAATTATTATCTAAATCGGGCCTGCCTACCTCAACCCTTGTTTGTTGACTGTTAATGATAGCTGTGTTCGTTCATTGTATATAATGATACTACTTAAATCGAGTCCCCCCTTTAAAGAACAATTATTTTCACACACCTAGTTGTTGAGAAATATGGTTATTTAGAAACATGTTAATGGGGCCAGAGTTTGTTTTCTTCAATTGCGTAAGAAGAATAAACTGATTATAATTGACTTATTGGTTAGAATTGGAAGTAAATGATAATATTTTGAGTTCGTCATCAATTGCGTTAAGAAGTTTTATACTTAAATCGACCTTCCCTTAAAGATCGACTCATCTTCACCCTTGTTGTTGACATGGTTAAATGATAGAGTATGTGTAAGAAATGATTAAAAAGAGAAACATGATAAGAGTTTATGTTCGTCATCAAATGTGTTTTATAAGTACACTAACTCGGATCTTCCCCTTTAAAGAAAGACCCATCTTCACCCTCGTTTTTTTGTTTCGTTTGTTGACAGTTAAATGATAGAGTCTGTGTTCGTTCATTGCGTTTAAGAAGGATAAATACTTAACTTGGGGCACCTGGGGCATCACCCCCTTTAAAGAAGGACTCATCTTAACCCTAGTTGTTTTGTTGACATGTTAAATGATCGAGTACGGTTAGAATGATTAAAAAGATTAAAGAGCACGAATAGTGTGTGGAATTTTTAAATGTTTGTTTTTACCTAGAAAACCTTTTAAAGAACAACTAATCTTCACCCAAGTTGTTTGTTGAGAAAATAATTTTACTAGTAGTTATTTAAACACATGTTCGGGTTTGATTTGTTAGTGATCAAAGGTCATCGGAGGTCATTCAAGGTCAAAAGAGTTCAAATGGGGTAAACTTTGGTGTATGGACTGAAACGTGAGGGTGGGGGGGCGATTTTGATGCCGAAAATTTTGAAGGTGACGACAATGTCATCAGGGGTCATCAAGGTCAAATGAGGTTAAACGTTGGATTCTTCTTCTCGGAGGCCGAGGGTCGCACATTCCAGAAACTTGGTGGGTGGGTGCCTCTGGACCGTCCGAAGACCGAAGTTTGTATTGTTAGTGGATTAAATGTCATCAGGGGTCACTTCAGAGGCAAATAGTTAACGTTGGTGTATGGACATGAACGTGGAGGGTGGGGTCGATTTTTTGATGCCGAAAATTTTGAATGTCACGACAAGGTCAACAGTGGTCATTCAGGTTCAAAGGAGGTAACCTTGGTTTCTCGGAGACGAGGGTCACACGGTTCATGAATCGTGAGTGGTCCTCTTGGCCGTCCCGAGACCGAGGTTGTATTGGTTAGGGATTAAGGTCATCAGGAGGGGTCCTTCAAGGTCAATGAGGTCAATGGGGTAAACGTTTGGTGTAATTGACTACTTGGAGGTGGTGTGGTCGATATGTTTGATGCCAAAAATGTTAAAGGTCGGAACAAGGTCATTGGGGGCATTAAAGGTCAACGAAGGTCCAAAAGAGGTAAACTTTGGTGTATCCAACTGAAACTTTTGTGGGCTGGGTCGATTGTTGATACCGACATTTTTTGGGTCCACAGACAAGGTCAATCAAGGGTCATTCAAGGTTCAATGAGGTAAAACATTGTATGGACATGAACTTGGTAGGGTCGATTGTTGATGCCGATCATTCATGCCGGTGATCGCGAAACCCAAGTGATCACGAAACCCAGGGATCGCGAAACCCGGGACCGCCTAGTTTTAAATAATGGTGGGAAATAGGATACTGTCCATGGTAAAATAAAGTGCTGATGGGAAGGGTAGAGCATCGCGCCGCCGCCGCTGCCCCGGCCTCGATATAGGTGACTCCGGATTAAACGTCATTTTCCCTTGAAAATTATACTTAAAGGAATGACCCATTTAAGAAGTCTATTAATTTTCCGTCTTGACAGAATGGCCTTCACACACCAAAATGACATCTGTAATTTAAGCTCCGATATTTCAACCCGTTTCTACGTGAGAGCTAAAAACGTGATTTTGTATCCCCAAAGAGTAACTCTGTAAAATCAAACCAAAATGGGGCATCTTTTCGCTCATAACATCCAAACCAAACTCCTTAAGGAAATAATTCAGTTTTTTGTCAATCTCAGTTTGACTTACATTCATTAAAATCATATGTTAGCTACATCACGAATTCCGTCCCGAAAAATAATACAATTTGATGTAAAAAAAAAATAGAGGCCTTTAATTTTTTTTGGCTTTTTGACATAATACGAAAGAAACGGGCGGAGTTTTCTCGACGGCTTCAGTGAATCAAAGCGCCAATTTTGCTCTCCTCGTGACGTCAATGTGTTGACCAAAACATCGTGTTGACTCGATTTGTTATTGCTGACAGCTGTAATATGATGGATTAATGAACGTACTCATAACAGTTTAACATAAGTTAGAGTCAGAACCTATAATGTTTCATTTCGTTGGGTTTTCCTTTATGGGTATTAAAACACATCGACGCAGTTGTATAGAAAAGTGGCAACACTGCGATATGATGGTCACAACGTACGTAAATTCTGGGATGGGTCATCACTTTGACGTCACCATTTGTGCCCTGCGATGTGGATTTGTCGAATCGTTTTCGAGTAAGCTATGGGGGCAAATTAAAAGGGGCAAAAATACTCAGCAAATTTGTGACA
The DNA here is from genome assembly GCA_023653785.1 of Ophioderma brevispina. NCBI lineage: Eukaryota > Metazoa > Echinodermata > Ophiuroidea > Amphilepidida > Ophiodermatidae > Ophioderma > Ophioderma brevispina. The sequence continues at coordinate 57,364 of JAMKCH010025266.1, forward strand.
TTTTTCAAACTTTTTTGGATTTATTGTATTAACGTACTTAGCTTTCCATCCATAACCCAATTTGTCCAAAATTCAGATCATGACAATTCCTTAAGCCCTATAGGGTAAATGAGAAAAATTATAGCTTTTCGTTCTATACCAAACTTTTGACCACTAAGTGCGTGATGGGAACGGTAAGAGCAATCGCGCCGCCGCCGCCGCTGCCACGCCTGCATCGATATAGGTGACTCCGGGATGACGGTTAATTTTCCTTCCTCCTTGAAAAGCGGCTGATGGAAATGCGTAATTGCAATTACAAACATAGTGCATGATGGGATGCTATCAATGATATTCGCGCAAATGCCCATTACCTAGTGCATGATGAGAAATGGATAATCTGTCATGGTTAAAGCAATAAGTACATAATGGGAACGGAAGAGCATCGCGCCGCGCCGCTGCCACGGCTTCATCGATATAGGTGAATCAGGGAAGACTCACTTTCTTGATGTGCATGATTGGAAATGGAAGTTACATGTACTGACGAAATGCGATACTAGTGCATGATGGGAAAGGGGATACTATCATTTGGGATTACGATAGAGCATGCGCCGCCCGCTGCCACGGCTGCATCGATATAGTTGACTCGAGATGAAACAATTAATATAATGAAGACTATAAAGCCAAGTAACGATTGTTTACACTTGCAAATTGAAAAAAAAATTGCAGATCGTAACATAAAACTATTTCAGTTGACATTATTTGACTGTGACCATAAATGGTACACAAATGAACAAAATTGAGTGACTATCCTGATCACTAAATGTCCAAAAATGCACAAAAATGTGAAGACTATCTACTATCTGCACATGTTAACTTTGTGGTACTGTTTTTATATTTTTATTTTATATTTTATTATTATTGGCTGCGCTGGTTTTGTCTACTGCATGTCGAGGCCCGGATTCCACCTATAGGAGCTTATACTAGGCATCGCGCCCCGCTTCCCGGCTGCCGCATCGCGGTTTCTATGACAGGTTGACTTCAACGGCGCGCCGAGCTCGCTTTTTAAAAAGATGAAGCTCCGCGGAGCCGCCGTCAGGCTCGCCTTTTAAAAAAGGTGAAGCGTCGCGGCGCGGCCAAATGGTTGGGTAATTCTAAGTTTAGGGGGCCGGAACCGGCACAGTTGACCGGTTGCAGTCTGACAAATCATCCGGAATGCACATTAATTTATTGGCCGTAAAAAGTGCGGCATCTTGAAGAATGACCACACTTTCCACTTTTAACATATCAACCTGCAATTGCTACACACTTGCACGGATAGCCATGCACAACACTTGCAAACACTAACAGAAAAGGAAAATCTCCCTAAACATACATTTATTAGGCTGAGGCCTATAAACTTTTCGTCTAAAATAGGGCGTATATGTCCACGTAATACAATGCAAATTAGCATGTCTTGTCCAGGCTTCTTCCCTTTTTTCCTACCTTTATGGCGGGGGACTGTAGTGTAATAGTGTGCGCTTCCGTATAAAATTGTGATTTTTGCACACAGTACTTTAGGCAATTGATACCATAAAATTGATGGAAGCACTTGTCAATCCCCCACTTAATGGCCCCAGCTTGTGTTTTAAGGTTATACAGGGTCAAAATTTTAAAAATGTTCTGAATGTGTAAAAAAAGCACATCATGATGTTTGTTCTGATCACAAGATTCCAAAAGGATATTTTGCCCTATCTATGGTTTATAGTTTTTCCGGAGTTATGGGGTAATGAAGGTAATACTTAATCGGGTAAATCGGGCCGCCACCTTTAAGAACAATCATCTTCATTCATCCCGTTTGTGAGAATGTATTTAGAAACCTGTTAAATGATTAGAGTTTGTTTTCGTCAATTGCATTAGGATAAACTGATTATAATTGATTATTGTTTATAAATGTAAAAAGATCAATAGCTTGGTGTTGTGGAAATCAAATATTTTGTTTACGTAAAAACAGTTAATTGCGTTTACAAAACCGTTAAATGTTAATTGTAATTTAAAGAACGACGCCATCTTCAAACACCCCTTGTTGGTTGAGAAAATATGTTAGTTTGCTTACAAGTAAAAACACGTTAATTACGTTATTTGTTTTGTTTTGAGAAAATAAGGTTAATTTATAAACAATGTTAAATGATAAGAGTTGTGTTCATCATCATTACGTTACAATTTTAATATATTTACATCGCGAGCTTTTCCGTTTAAAGAACGACACAACCTTTCAGTCACTTGTTTTGTTTGACGTTTAATGATAAGTGCTTTTAATGCGTTCGTTTCATTGGTTAAGAGGATTTTAACAGATGGGGTTTAGGTGACGGCAATTCAATCAGGATTAAAACATTATTATCGTTAAATCGGGCTTGCCTAACCTCACGCTTGTTTTGACGATGTTAATGATAGTCTTGTTCGTTCATTGTGTTAAGCATAAATACTTAAATCGGCCACCCTTTAAAGAACGAATTATTTTCACCCTAGTTTGTTGAGAAAATATTTTTATTTAGAAAACTGTTTAATTGCTAGAGGGTTTGTTTTTCGGTCCAATGCGTTACGAAGGATAAACTGATTAAAATTGACTTGTGTGATTTGGAAGTAAATGATAATAGTTTGTGTTCTTCATCAATGGCGTTAAGAATTTTTATACTTAAATCGCGGAACTTTCCCTTAAAGAACGACTCACTTCATCCTTGTTTGTTGAGAAAATAACTAGTTATTTAAAAAAACATGTTAAATGATAGGGTTTTTCTCATGTACCCTGTGAAAATCTTAGGGGTAAGGATGTTTGGTTTGGAGTTATGAGCGAAAAAAGTACTCTATTTTGGCGACCAATATTAATTTACCAGTACTCTGACAAGCTCGCAAACTTACGTTTCTAGCTCTCATTCAACGGGTTGAAATTGAAATATAGCTACGCGAAACTTTACAGATGGGGTTTTAGGGTTAGGAATTCACAATCCAATTAGAAATTGTATACACTTAAATCGATCGGGGAGCCATCCTCTTTTCAAGAACGAATCATCTCCACCCTTTTTTTGACATGTTAAAATGATAGTCTTGTGTTCGTTTCATTGGCGTAAAGAAGGGTAAATACTTAATCGGGCCGCCACCTTTAAGAACAAATCATCTTCATCCTCGTTTGTTGAGAAAATATCTTATTAAAACCGTTAATGATTAGTGTTTGTTTTCGTCAATTGAATTAAGGATAAACTTATTATAATTGACTTATGTTTAGAAATGATTAAAAAGATCAAAGAAGCGCTTGTGTTGTGGGAATTAATTTGTTACTAGAAAACACGTAAATTGCTTTACAAAACATGTTAATGTTTAGATTTGTATTTAAAGAACGACACAGCTTCACCCTTGTTGGTTGAGAAAATATGTTAGTTTGCTACACCATGTAGAAACCACGTTAACACTACTTTTTTGTTTGAAAAATATTTATTTAAGAAAACAATGTTAAATGATAAGCGTTTGTGTTCATCATCAATTACGTTAAAATTTTTTATACTAAATCAAGCTTGCCCTTTAAAAAACGACACACCTTCACCCTTGTTTGTTGACGTTTAATGATATAGAGTGCTTGCGTTTGTTCATTTCGTTAAGACGGATTTTACAGATGGGGTTTTAGGGTGAAGGCAATTCATCAGATTAAAAATTATTATCTAAATCGGGCCTGCCTACCTCAACCCTTGTTTGTTGACTGTTAATGATAGCTGTGTTCGTTCATTGTATATAATGATACTACTTAAATCGAGTCCCCCCTTTAAAGAACAATTATTTTCACACACCTAGTTGTTGAGAAATATGGTTATTTAGAAAACATGTTAATGGGGCCAGAGTTTGTTTTCTTCAATTGCGTAAGAAGAATAAACTGATTATAATTGACTTATTGGTTAGAATTGGAAGTAAATGATAATATTTTGAGTTCGTCATCAATTGCGTTAAGAAGTTTTATACTTAAATCGACCTTCCCTTAAAGATCGACTCATCTTCACCCTTGTTGTTGACATGGTTAAATGATAGAGTATGTGTAAGAAATGATTAAAAAGAGAAACATGATAAGAGTTTATGTTCGTCATCAAATGTGTTTTATAAGTACACTAACTCGGATCTTCCCCTTTAAAGAAAGACCCATCTTCACCCTCGTTTTTTTGTTTCGTTTGTTGACAGTTAAATGATAGAGTCTGTGTTCGTTCATTGCGTTAAGAAGGATAAATACTTAACTTGGGGCACCTGGGGCATCACCCCCTTTAAAGAAGGACTCATCTTAACCCTAGTTGTTTGTTGACATGTTAAATGATCGAGTACGGTTAGAATGATTAAAAAGATTAAAGAGCACGAATAGTGTGTGGAATTTTTAAATGTTTGTTTTTACCTAGAAAACCTTTTAAAGAACAACTAATCTTCACCCAAGTTGTTTGTTGAGAAAATAATTTTACTAGTAGTTATTTAAACACATGTTCGGGTTTGATTTGTTAGTGATCAAAGGTCATCGGAGGTCATTCAAGGTCAAAAGAGTTCAAATGGGGTAAACTTTGGTGTATGGACTGAAACGTGAGGGTGGGGGGGCGATTTTGATGCCGAAAATTTTGAAGGTGACGACAATGTCATCAGGGGTCATCAAGGTCAAATGAGGTTAAACGTTGGATTCTTCTTCTCGGAGGCCGAGGGTCGCACATTCCAGAAACTTGGTGGGTGGGTGCCTCTGGACCGTCCGAAGACCGAAGTGTATTGGTTCGTGGATTAAATGTCATCGGGGTCATTCAAGGTTCAAAGAGGTTAAAACGTTGGTGTATGGACATGAAACTTGGCGGGCGGGGGTCGATTTTTGAGCCGAAAAATTTTGAAGGTCACGACAAGGTCCTCAGGGGTCATTCAAGGTCAAATGAGGTTAAACATGGGTTTCTCGGAGACCGAGGGTCACACGGTCCGAAAACTTGGTGAGTGGGTGCCCTATTGGCCGTCAGAAGACAGAGGTTGTATGTAGTGGATTAAAGGTCATCAGGGGTCATTCAAGGGCCAAATGAGGTCAAATGCGGGTAAACGTTGGTGTTGGACATGAAACTTGGAGGGTGGGGTCGGATCTTGGGATGCCAAAAAGGTTAAAGGTATGACAAGGTCATGGGGTATTAAGGTCAAGAAGGTCAAAAGAGGTAAAAAAACTTTGTGTATCCAGACGAAACTTGGTGGGCGGGTCGCTTGGGATCCGAAAATTTTGGAAGGTCACACAAGGTCACAAGCGGTCTTTCAAGGTCAAATGAGGTCAAGTGGGGTAAACAGTGTATGGACATGAAACTTGGAGGTGGTCAATTGTTGATGCCGATCATTCATGCGCAGGTGATCGCGAAACCCAAGTGCTCGCGAAAACCAGTGATCGCGAAACGGGACCGCCTAGTGTTAAATAAATGATGGTGGAAAATGGGATACTGTCAATGGTATAAACAAAAAGTGCATGATCTGGGAAGGGTAGAGATCGCGGCCGACCGACGCGGCCACGGGCATCGATATAGGTGAATCCGGGATGACGCCAATTTTCCATGGAAAATTATACATAAAGGGAGGGATGACCCGATTTAGTATATTAATTTTCCGTCTTGACAGAATGGCCTTCACACCAAATATCCAATCTGTCATTTAGCGCCGATATTTCAAACAGTTCTAAGTGAGAGCCTAAAACGTGTTGTGTAATCCCCAAAGAGTAATCTGTAAATCAACAAAATGGGGCTCTTTTCGCTCATAACATCCAAACCAAACATCCTTAAAGGAATGATGTCAAGATTTTTGTCAGCTCAGTTTGACTTACATTCAGAAAATATATGTACATACAGCACGAATTCCGAAAAAAATAATACATGTGATTAAAATTAACAAAATAGAGGCATTTTAATTTTTGCTTTTTGACATACGCAGAAAACGGGCGGATTTTTCGCCCCGGCTTCATTGGATCAAAAGCGCCCAATTTGCTCTCCTCGTGACGTCATGTCAAAGTGATGACCAAAACATCGTGTTGACTCGATGGATTGCTGACCACCCCCCCCATGTAATATTGATGGCTTAATGAAGTAATAATAAAATTTGAAAATAAGTTAGAGAAGATATTTTGTTTCATTTCGTTGTGTTTAATTATTATGGATATAAATCACATCGATCGCAGTTATAGGCAAGTGGCAACACTGCGATATGATGCCGTCACAACGACGTTAAATTAGGATGGTTCATACACTTTGACGTCACCATTTGCCTGCGATGTGGTTGGTCGGAATCGTTTTCGAGTAGCTATGGGCGGCAAATTAAAAGGGCAAAATACGCAACAAATGTGGACAATGATTTACAACTTATTTTGATTTATATGTAATTCTACGTTACTTAAGCTTCCATCCATACCAAATTTTCCAAATATTAAAGAATCATGACAATATTTCCTTTAACCCTATAGGGTAAATGAGAAAAATGTAGCTTTCTTCTGATACAAACTTTTGACCACTAAGTGCATGATGGGAAACGGTAGAGCATCGCGCCGCCGCCGCTGCCACGGCTGCACCGATATAGGTGACTCCGGGATGACGTCATTGTGTCCTTGAAAAGCGCATGATGGGAAATGCGTAAATGCAGATTACATAGTGTATGA
>JAMKCH010025267.1:0-22289 GCA_023653785.1 Ophioderma brevispina
AACAGTAAGCTCCTTATTATCATGAAGTTTCTTATACATGTACATATACTCCAATATTTCCAGCATTTCTTGCCTGGAGACGAACGTGACCCTTGCCTTTGTGGTCACGCCATGATGGAATTCATGAGTACCCTGCTCATGGTTTCCACAGAGCGCTGCATTAATGTATCGCTTTGATAAAAAGAACCGATTCGGCGGTCCTCTACCTGGGGAAGCCCCTGTTTACGCATGACGTGAAATGTAAACAAACACGGGATCCTATTCTGAACTTTCCAGCGGAGTTGTCGAATATTTTGTGGCAAAAACTTGACAAAAATGTAATTCTGGATTAAATTAAGCGAGAATTGGTACGATTTCTAGGATTTCACATTTTCGTGTTGCCCCAAAAATAGATAAAAATATACCCTTTTTAAAAAAAATATCGAGTACCTGGTTGACAAAAGGACCCTTTTTTTGCAAAATCGCGAACATTTATGTTCGCGAACATACTTTCAAATACACCTTTTTTCGCGAAAAAGGGAACGATCATGCATACCCATTATCAATATGAGTGACACCACCGGTATAAACTGTCAGTAGGACACAGTCCACAGGAGAATATTGTTTAAGTACAGTGGCACATTAAAAACTTCTAAGTCTAAATTAGGCATTGGGGAGAACTACAGTAATTAAATATCTCAATCGAATGTTGTGAGCTCTAAAAATACCCCAAATTTAGTGCGAATCGTATTCACAGATAACATTTCCACCGCAATGACGGGCCATTGTCCTTAAGTTCTCATCATCATCTAAGCCACGCCCCGGCCGTGCCTTGCCCCGCCACCCGCCAGGGAGTCACCATTTACAAGCCATTTTCATGAATGACAACAACAAAAAACCACTGAATTGAAAATATATTTCCTTATTTACGATTACTGCTATAAGGGTTTCAGACGCTGGAATTAAACGTGGTTGAAAGAGAATGGGCCATTAAAATTGATCTTTGGATGATTTCTAAGTTAAAAAGACCAAGCAACCAGCTGCTATTCCACTCCATTTTTTACCCTCAAATGCACTGACCTCTACACATTGTAGTCGAACATCAAATGGGCTGTATTCCACGTCCTGTAAAAGTACTGGGGACTTTTCCGATGATCATGACGATCCCCCTGGCTGACATCTAAGTTTAGGAAGACTCTTATTTACGGCATGAACCAGTGACGGCCACTGGGTATCACCGAATGCCGGTGATGAATTTTTAATTAGGTCATCACTGGATGAAGACAAAATGAGTGGAAAGCAAGCCTCAAAATTCAGTGGGAGGTCTCAGAATAAAACGCAGTTCTATTTTCTACATCAAAAACTCAAGGTTATCTCGTCACCTTAAATAACAACTAGAAAACTAAAAAGCCTTAAATCAAGCTTATTCTACTTGTCCATATTCCTCTCTCTGATCAGAAGTAATGGGGACTCTGACGACCCTCCCCCTTTTTCGGTCATGCTAAGGTTCACAGCTTCTTCAAAAAGTCACACACTACAAATCGACCCTGGATGTGTTTCATTTGCATGATAATACGTCACGTCAGCTGGGGATTCCCCGTTTACGATTAGCCGAGGGGAGTTTCCAGTTTTATTCTACAATTTCTTTCTACCCGGGTCCCCAGTTGTGCCAAATTGTAAAATTAGTAACAATTGTAATCATTTTTCTTTTTCTCTGCAAATCTTATCAGAAGTTCTCAAACCCAGGTATATCAAAGTGAAGGGATGGCAAATCATGTCCGCCTTCGGCAAGGTTTTGTTCAACATCGCAAGGCTAACACACTTAGGAAAAAAAGGGACGGTCAAGTAAATGTGCGACATATGCAACATTTTGTTTGAAAATGACATGAATGTTGATTTTATCCCACAAAATCCCCTGATATATATACGATTTCTGATCTTTGATATTTTCCTTTTATGGGGGGGGCTATCATTAAAGGCATTAGCAAAATAATAATGGCAAGAGTTTCCGTACTACGACCACCCCTTCTAAAACAGATACTTTGTGTGGCGTATAATCAACCTCGCAATGTAAGGAAGCCTAAATATGCAAAGAACGACTTAAGATTGTGACATTCCCCTGACATTCCAGTCCAGGCACGCAGGGCGGGCCTGGAACCAGGGGTCAAGAAATGTTGACGAATGTTATGCATGCACACAGACTACAAAGCTTTCAAATCATCTCTATTCGGAAATTTCAACAAGGCAGATTATAAATTGTAATAGAAGATAATTTTGCGGGTGCCGCTAGATAAATAGACTCCACTTTAAATCACAAATAGCATAAAATGAAAGATGAAAAGCGCGATTTGGATACAGTGTACTACATCATCTGTTAAATATTCAAGAGGTCAAAAGACAAGTCCTCATTCGTACATTATTTTTCAACAGGTCACCCCCGATAACACTCCTCAAAGTGATGGCTTTTATGATCAGTTTATTGACATGTTTCAGAAGGGTAGACGGACCATCGAACTTCAAAGAGGTGAGTCGAATTCCTCCAAAACAAATAATTTCAAATCTTTCCAAAGACATTCACAATCAACCCAAAGCCATATGCAACAATTCCCAAAACAAAAACAAAAACAAAACTATCACTCCCCAATCGGATGCAAAAAGAAAGAAAAAGGAAACAAAAACCAAAAAACATCTTAACCCCTTGAATGAAATTAAGCATCCCAAACCCATACCATGTGTTCCCAGGTGCGTCGCACGTACCAACCCATACCGTAGATAGCCAAATCAAAAGAATGTACATTCAGAGGGATCAATAATTCATATGAAAAAAAAAAGAAAAATCAAATGGGTAATCTAATCAAAATCAATTCCCACAATGCAAAGCTCCAATATCATAGCATATAATGATTTTTATCGAACCAGGATGATAGTTTAACGTCTTACCTAAGTAAAACAAAATAAATAAAATCGATAAACCCCTCCCACCACACATCGCATCCCCACATAGCCCAAACATCACGATCCTGGCCGTGAACCCTGGTATGTCAGCTTGGAAAATTGACCTGCACTGGCTGCAAGCACACTCCTTGGACCACCAAAACATGCGAGGATAGTAAATAGACCTTTTAATAGACCTTTTTAATGTATTTAAACATTTAATAGCTCATACAGTAAAACGAATTGTTTTACCTAACTTTTGTTTTGTTTTGTGTTCAATGAATCTATAAGGTGTTAAACTTTTAAGTCAGATCATCAATTCCAATAAGTTTAACAAAGTAAGAAACTGATAATATTGCTGTCTGAATTGACTGTTTGTTCATTTTACACCGCTTTACCTGGTTGTCACATCATTATCACGCCGCTGTATGTTCAAGGTAACGTTTATCGAACCGTCGATTCCTAGTCTTACAACTTCCTGTTACAGTTTCAAAGAGTTACAGTGTTACACATTCAGGTCAGCGAAAAATTAAGTTCCATGAAATACGTTATGAATTGACATATCCAAATGGATGCAAAATCTTTCTCTTCCCTATGAAGCATGATTCGGGGATTAAAACTGACAGAATTGAAGCCACTTAGTTGTTTTCGCGGAGTAAAGAAAAAAATTCATCGATCAAGTCGTCCTCATTCTCATATAGGCTTACTACTAGTAGCCAATCAACCACACTTTTATGTGCTTTTATTCCGTTAAGGTTTCCGAATTCACAGGTGTCAGAAAAGTATGTCAGAAAAGGGTTTTTTTGTCCTATGGAAACCCCACTTATTAGCCAATTGAGCTTGAGCAAATGCACATCTCTATATGGGCCCTTTACAAGAGCTAGAAAAACAAAAAAAAATTAGTGTTGAATGGACTTTTTGTTTGTCCTCCAGATCAACCAAGCATATAAGAATCACAATACATGCACCTGGTTCACCGAACATTTCGTATTTCCGCAATGATTCCTTGTGATTCCTCTGCATGCTTGGGTTGTTCTGGAGCAAGGTCTGGACCCAAGATACCTATTGACCTGCCTTCAAGCGCCCTATAACAACTGAATGTGTGCCTTTTTAAAAACACATGGATGTTTTGAAAGCCGCAAAAATTCGCCCATCATCAAGAAATGTTTAGTGTTTACTGTATTTCAATGTACTAGGACACCTGTATGACTGCTTCCTCGCGGAGCCCAAAAATCAAACACTTTGCCTCTGTGGGTATCCCCCTACCACATATGTGATCTTTGTACCCAGTTACTACACCCATCGAATTGTGTCTTCCTTGCTCAGTACAAACCCTCAGACACACAGGACGACTAGGATTGCACAGCACCATGTTTTTTTGAGAATCATTTAAACTGTTTAAATTTGACTTTGACAGTCCGAGCCCTGCTTGAATACAAAGACGTAATACTGGACAGTATCTTATATATAACAGATTATGCCACTGAATCGAGAATGGTCACCCATCCACGCCATTTCACACCTTTGAATTAGCTTATCAACACCCTCAACAATGGTCATGATTGGCAGTGCTGCTTTTAAGTTTTTATGTGATGTTCATGTATTTACAATGCACAAAACCACTTTTCCCCTGAATTTTATGAATTAGCAAGTGTAACTAGTTCAGTATTATGTGACAATTTGGCTTAGTAGTCAAAAAGTGCTAGGTTAAGTTTCACTCATACTAGAGCCCTGCGGGGCTCCCCGAAATTTCCCGGACCGGACTGGACCGAACCGGGTCGAGGTGCTTTTAGCACCTTATTCCCGGTCCAGTCCATCATTTGGACGGGTCGGTAGGGTCGGGGCTGTGGCTTTTCGTCCTGGGAATATTTTAAGCTGTTAAAAATCGGAGCATATTGAAAATGTGTATCTGGGATTGTCCTGGTTTCATCTATTCTGCAAGCTTCACCGTCACATTTTTTTCCCCGTCGACGTTCGGCCTTAAGTGTATGCATTAATTGGAGTGCTCCACCCCATTTTTCTCAAAATGGCTTTGTTCTGAAATCATTTTACGTCTACATGCGCATAACAGCATACTTTACGAATCTCCTGCATAAAGTCAATAACTTCAGTATGGATTCTAATCCATTTTCAGTTAAAATCCACAAGTGGCTTCGTTCTACACTAATTCGGAGTTTTCCATTTTTTTTAAATTATCTGTGAATACATGTACATATAAGCATAACAAGCACACTGCGCACTTCCCACTGATCTCTACTCGATCAGTGCGTCCCCCGATTGGGATGAAGTGTTCGCTGGTTTCTGAAAAACTTGGTAAGACTCTTCGTAATTCCTTTTAATAATTGAAGAAACGAGCGAACCAGCGCAAACGTCGGACCGGGGGGGTAGGACATGCCACCTAACAGCAACAGTGAATTCCCCCCCCCCCCCCCCTCCCTGCGTCGTAAAAGTCACATCTGAAATGTCCTGAAACATCTGAATGCTGTGTTCTGATTTTTGAAATTTAAAACAGTGGCCTTAATTATTTTGAAAGATAAAACATGACCCATATCGAGGTGATTTTGGCTCGAAAATTGGGCTATGGATTTTTTCTGCGAAAACAACCCAATTTGGGACTACTATAGTGCGCTCATTCAAGACAAATGCAGCTTGTTTATTTCATTATTAACAAGATAGACCCACTTGGTGTTAACACCAATGTGACTCCCCAAGGACTGATGTACAATAAACCCTAATGGAACTGTCTACCTGAAACCGTCGTCAATATCACTACAACTGAATCATTTAAAGGAGAAACAACCAAGTATCTAAGAACCAACCTCCAGCATCTAACAACGTCTAGCGCACTCACTAACCTCGCTTTGACCCTCTACCTGTCGGAAAGGCTGGCAGAGTACATCTGTCAAAGTCAAATTGATGTAGTTTTGCTATATTGCAAGAGTCTTGGCCGCCATCGTCTGAGGCCATAGACCATTTGTAGGTTAGCGCCACCACCCTGGCACCAGCTTGTTCAAATCAACATGTAATTAAGTCATTATATGCATGATATCGTTATCAAAAAAGAGTAACATTTAAAAAAAAAAAAACATTCAATCCTATCATAATTATTGGTCAAATCAGCGATTGTTATTGTTTAATCATTTTTGAGCAGTATGCCTAGTCCTATGATCAGACTGATATCTTAACTTTTTATGGCTGCTGTTATCATAGACATCTAGTCATGCGAGTTGTGTGTTAAAAGTGCCATGTTAAGCCAAGATACACCTAGACCCTCTGCTCTAAGTTTACAGCTGCAAAGTGGCTTAAATATTCATTATTTGCAATGAACGTTTATATTGTCGCATTCGTGAGAAGTCTTCTGCATCATGTGATACCATTTTTTCGCATATTAAAAAAAATAATTCACATTATGAAAATTTTCAGGTGAAACTTTGCCCTTTGTGTGTCTACATGGGCTTCCAAAATTTCGCAGCCTGGGTACATGTTGACATGAACTTTTTTGGGAACAAATTCAATCCTTTAATACCTATTTACTAGCACAGTAGAGCTTGCAATACTACTAGTTCTGCTAAGCATAACTCCACATTATGTCTTAACATGTTGTCATTAACGGATTTGTGGAGTTCTGCAAATACATACGTATCCTTTGCCTGTCACCTACCTCAACTTTGTCAATCTCAAATGCCCTCCAAAAGAGCGAACAATCCCTGCTTTCACTATCAATCACAAGTTGAAACCATATACAATGCGATGACATATATGAAAAACTCAAAAGAAATATAGAAATCCAAAATTTGAACAAATTGGCGACTACAATCACTTCAGCGTTCCAATGCATGAGGTGAAAAAAATCGACAAGGCACCAGAGGTCATGCATACGTCACACGGTCACCACTTGTTCGTTTGTTTATCAACAGGTTATTTTCTCTTGTTTTTCCAGTAAGTACCCGGTCCCTAGCCCCTCTTCGAAACTAGCAAACATGACGGCTCAAGGGAATAGCAGCACATTGTAACGGCCCGGCGTATATTAGAGGCTCCGGGATTCAGTTGGCTCAGGGTACCGTATGTGACCTTCCGATCAAAGGTCACATTTAATCAGGCCGGTTTCCAGCCAGTCCTGCACGAGAAAGGTTGTTTTTTTTCCCGATCAAATAGGAATTTCTACTGTTGTTCGAGAAAATTTGGAGTATTAACTCTCTGAAAATGTAATATATTATATAAGGAACACATAGATCAACTCAATTCTGAATTGCTTGTGAATTTTTGTTCGTCTGCATGTGAAAAAGTTGGCTCTTTGAATTGTCCTGTAAACACATGCTAACAGGCAAAAGGGTTATTCTTTAAAGCCCAATTTTCCCCGCTTTACAAATGGCGAATTCCGCTTTTTTCCTTTTCCGCCTTGTAAATTTCCCGAAAATTGCAATTTTCCGCATTTTCGATATTGCCTTGAAAGCATTGTCGACTTTCCTCAACTCCTACATAAAGCTACAGTAACCTTTTGCAAAATCGCGATCGATGACCCAGCTAAATATTCAGTACAAAATCAGCTTACAACAGTACAAAGCTTTTTACTAGGTGAAGACTTAACCTGCGGCACTTTTAAAAGACATAATTTTTCAAATTGTTAATTACAAAATCGGCCGTGATACCCCGAGTAAATACGATCCAGTGAGTCAGTTTTCACCGTAACGTGGTTAGACGTCTTGGAAAATAACCAACGATCTATTTGTAGCGTGATACTGGCGCAAAGCACATTTTGCAACATTGCGTCATTTTCCCGAATCAAAATGGGAGTCGGTCAAATCGTGATCGCAATATACAGTCAAAGACGATCACGATGCAATCTTGTAGCAATCGTCTTTGATATTACTTTCTGATGGTCTATCAGAATTCTAATCAGACGGGATTTGGAGATCGATAGTGGTCGTGGCATGGTAAAAACATTGCTCATCTTTGTTTTGATCATAATATCCATTGTTATATTTCTTAGTATTATTACTAGGGAAATTGAGTAATTTTTACTTTTTTGACATTTTTCTCTTTCACTCAAATTGCATGTTCCGCGTTTAACATCAAATTCCGCAATTTCGCTGGAATTCCGCAATGCGGAAAACTTGGGGCTTTATCATACGTATGTTTTTGCAGAACTCCACATCCTTAAATGACAACATGTTAAAGACATATGGTGGAGTTATCTTAGCAAGACTAGCATACTACAACCTTGCTGGTCAAATTTTATTGGCATGCCGCGACCGCCACACAAGGGCGTCCTGATGCCTTCACACACAACACCAGATGATATGTCGTCGTGATTCACTATAATCAACTCGATCTCGGGAGCGTGGGGCGATAGTGTTTCTGTCAAAGATATTTAGTACTCTTTAGGTGTTCTGGTACTATTGGGTTAGGGGTTAGGGTTAGGGGTTCGGGTCACGCGTCCCTATCCCATTTAGTGGCATGCTGTGACCATGACCACGTTACTAACTAACTGGCACGCTGGTGTCCAATTTACCATTTTTAGTGGCATGCTGTGTCCCAATTACCATTTTAGTGCATGCTGTGATCATTACCATTTTAGTGTCAGCTGTGCCCTATCCACTTTACTGCCATGGTATACCAAACAACCGGCACGCTATGACTGGCATTTTGTGTCCTTCAATCGCATAAAATATTGGCACGCGACGACACGCCGCCAAGTGGGCACATCATGCCAACCCTATTAGGGCACACGATGCCAGTTTCACAGCGTGGCCCCACTTTCCGGTATGCCGACCTGAACAAATTGTAGCATCGGTTTTACAAATGGTACGACAATTATTCTACAACTGCTAAGATGCTATGTAGTCAAAAAAAATTATTTTTTTCTTTTATTAGGAAATTATACTCTCAAAACATCTCAAACCTTAAAAATGTCCTGGAGCTCCACATAACCGATGTAACTATGGCACAAAGATTATGTCCCAATTTTAAAGATGAGCCGTAAGGTACCATTTATTGGAACTAGGAGCAGTAATGCCCCAACTGGGTAATGTATCTGAAAACATCTCAACATGTTCTTACTCTCCTCGATCGCAACATTGGAAAATTGCAGGTGTCTCTCTGGAAGTAATCTCTTATAGCTCGCGCAATAGTCCTTAAGGTCATCCTCACATCAAAAAAAAAAACAAAAATTTCGCATTCACTGCATATAGTCGTAACATTTCCAACAACACTTTGTCAATTATTATACTTCGGATTACGGAAAAGGTAAAAATGTGACCACAAGACTGGCAATGACGAAGGTAATCCGTAATCAATTTTTGAACATATGTAATCCAATTAGCGTGTTCAACACACACCAATTGAATCTGAAAATTTGCGTGTTAAAGTTCACAACTTCAGAGTTCACATGGACTCGCTCTACCGGGAATTGACGTGAACGATGAGCATCCGGTCTGTCTATAAAGGGCGGTCCAAATCCTGAAAAAAGCTATGCCGTCCGGGTCGGGCGGTTTTTTGCCTTAAATTATCGTTCGTGTCTGGGCGGGGACGGGATACAAACCGGGGGTAGTCCGGGGGGGTGAAATAAGCTTGCCCCGCAGGCTCTAACTCATACTTACCATTTATGATGCACTTAACAGCATGTAAACAACCAACTTATGGGCCATGTGTGTTTGTTCTTTTCATAACCCCCTGCTTCCATGGTTACAGTAGGAACCCATCCACCGATGGTGCCCATGGATCGATCCATGTTATAGCATACTTGGACTAGTTCCTTTCTTGAAATACATACACTGTTGCATGCTATGTGAAGTGTGTGATTTATGTTTTTAATGTCCATCTAATCTAATGCCGACTCACACCAGAAGATAAAATTGGCAAAGAAATAAGAATATTTGATACACACTCTGATTTCAGACGACTCCTTCACTCTCCTTGCAGTTTCTTGTATCCTTGCTAAACTGCCGGCTTTTCCAGCAAGGTTGTCTTTGCTGACTTGGCCCTGCCCACTACGGGCACCTCCCACCGCTACGACCCTGTGATTACCCCTATAATGTTGCTGCTGGGATTGGTATCCACGTTCTCTTCCACCATGTCCACGTTGTGCAATCTGTTGTTGATACTTCTAATTTGGGCTGGGGTGGGTGGTGGTCCACTGGCCCTGTAGCCACTAACTCCCCCGTGATAACCGGCCCCGAACTTCCCGAGAATACGCTTAGGAATGTCGTTCGGTAAGGGTTATATGTCGTTTGTCCTGTCTTTTGCCGGCCATGATGATATCTACTAAACTTAGAAGGTTAAAAGTGTTAAGCTCACCAAGATAAAACGCGTTTGTCCCGATTTGTATCGTTTTCGTAAACAGGTTTCTAAACCCATCGGCATCGGCCATTCAGCATCTGATTACTTGAATCGCTTGATTGTTAATCGATAACTGATTGATCAGTACTTCCTAGGTTAAGAAAAATGTAAAAACATTTTAAGAATAATTATCCTCACTAAATAGATTCCATTATAGGAATAATACACTTTTAATGCGGATTTTTAACAATTATTTCATTCTTCTAGAGTGAGAAAGAGAGGAAAAATCACAATTACAGTCATATTTTTAGATATCTTTTTTTTTATTTATTTAAAATCGCTCCCCTGACTCATCAATGACGCGATATGATTTGGCCACTCAATCAGGGATAAAACCCAAAGTTTAATCACTGACGATCATCCTGCCCTGTTCAGTCTGACTCAATCTGATTTTTATACTGTGAACAGTGTATGAGCTGTACCTTTAAAATCGACGTTCGTATTTACGTACGTACGCCCAGTAGCTTAATATCATTTGGCTAATTTATTACGTTGGCGGAATTTCCTTCCATCCCAGCATTTCCAGCTGAGGCTCACATGGCTACACACAACGGCTTCCCAATCCCATCATGGTACCCATGCATGCATGGGATGGATATTGATGGACATGGTCAGTCCCCCGGGCCCGACAAAAAAAAACAATGAACATATCAACCCTGTTATGACATGGACATGTTTGTAAAATCACTCCTGCTCAGTGGGCAGTGACGATGACGTCTGACTCTGCTCATGTCCTAGGCTATGGGTGGCGGCCCCACCAGAGACCAAGGAGATTAGATGCCATTCACGAGGCTGTACTCTATACCTGAGTAATACTTGTTTTGAACTGATTCGACATTTGCTGCTGTGGCGTAAAGGTCGCGACTGCTGTAACAGCTCGTAAACACAACGATTGAAATAGCCAAACAGCGATAAACGCCCGTGTACAGGTCGCACAAGCTGATACCTGCGTACGCTTAGTTCAAACATTATTACGGCGCTATAGTCCGAATCACATGAATTTCTTGTTGAACAATAACTTAAGGGGCATTTTGTGATCCACACCTCGACCCCCACTTACCTACCTCAAAAAAGTTTTGAGATTTTCATAGACTGAACCGTCTACATTAGTAATCCTGTGTGCCAAATCTTACCGCAATTCGTCGGTGGTGTAAAATTCACACTTTTGTATTTTCTGTCTGTAACGGCCAGTGATATTATAGAACAGTGGCCTATGGGCCCAGCGGCTTGGGAAACACGCATTTTCTCATAACACAAAACCGCAAAGTCGGATCAGCTAAAAAGTCGTGAATACGGCCTTCTCGAGGATATCTATTGAACAATAATAAAACAATGTGCGGGAATCCCGAAATGCACCTTTAATTCCATATTTGTGTAAAAAAGTACAACTACAAAACAAGAGCAAGACAATGTCAAGACAATTTCAATGTCCTTGCTTAGCCTTTGGCATCTCACTCGCAGACAAGTTGAACTTAACTCCCATGATCCCATGTGCCCATGCCCACGCCCACAGCCGGCACACCCACGGCATATCCATTATTAACTAGTCTAGGCTAGCATGATTCATCTTGCCTCTAGTACAATACAATACAAAACCCTTAATTTGATATAGCTCTCTCAGAACAATGTCAAAGCGCTTTACAAAATCGAGAGTACTTACTATTTAGCCTAAAACATGGTTTCTCTTATAAACCTGTTGTATTACTATGAAATAAGTACTTAACATCAACTATAAATAAAAATAAAAAAAGAAAACGCTGCAATTAAATCTCATTGAGGCAATACAAAAAACACATGTAGCACACAATCAACTCTTAGGAAAAGATGAACTTTTAGAGCTTTCTTAAAATTAACAATGGACTTGGTCTTTACCAATGGAACAATGGAATAGTCTTTACAGTATGTCAGTGGTGCTAGTGCTAGTGACTTTTTATTGATTGGTCCACTTTTTTGTTTTTTATATTTGTCAACTTTTAGTTATTTTAATTTTCCACCACCATATCACTACTAGGGGCTGTGGACTAGGGCCTAATCCCTAACTAGGCTAGGCCACCTTGTTTAAGGTATTGCGCCTGTCTCTTGGACAGTGAGATAAAAAATTAAATAGCACTAGATACTCATTTTTCGTCTTTTGCATATTCATTAATGCTGTAAATACTCCAACCTACAATTACCAAATCTCTTGGCTTTCTTACGAATACGAGGTGTGTATTTGTCCCAGAATCACATGTGGATTGTAAAAATAAGATGAATAAGTCGACTCTGAGTGTTCAAAATATCAGACTTTGGTGTATTAATTAAAACCTTCCAACTCGAATCAAAGATAGTCACTTAAAAATGCTCAGTCCAAAGTTTGAGATGACATTTTTCATTTTGATGTACACTGTAGTAAACATTTTAGTATATAAACAGTACCAAAGGATACCATAGAATTTAACAAAAGTTCCAGATCTTGGAATTTTACAAACTTCTTTCAGGTCTGGTTCTTTTCTTATTGAAGGACATCAATTTGAGGCCTAGCTATTTCACACAGTGATGAGTAATTTTGGAACCATGACTATCGAGTTCAAATTTCATGCTCTTTCTTCACACACCAACTTATACATGATTTCTGTATGCTGTAAATTTAACTGCGCTGTAACCCCCGAGCTGTAACTTTTACGATTTTTAGAGATAATGTATTTTTGACAATCAATGTTACATTTCAGGGTAGCCTTTTTTCTGAGTTTCTGTGTCCCAGACGCGGATTTTGGAAAATTAGCTTAATTATGTACGCACTGAATTTCACAATCAGAGGGGTTTGGGGGTCAAAAATTTCAACTTGTACGCAGGCCAACCACACGTCCGGTTAGGCTTATGCCATGTTTTCGAGAACCAACATTTTTTAAACGCTTAATTAATCATGTTTGGACCCATTGTTTTCGGTTTTTGACCCCTTATTTTCATACTAAAAGGGGGGTTAAGGGGGTCCAATTATCTTCCACTGGAACCCCTTGCAGCACTCCCACTTGTACATGTAACAGGGTCGAGAAATGCAGTGCACAACACTTGGTAATTGGCGCTGTAATCCCTCTTGCATCTGCGTTGCAGATAAACTAGGATGCTTCAGGCTATAGATACAGTCTGTGTTATTGCAGATTGGCGTCGATGGCCCGTGGGTGCAAAATAAATGATGTGCGAGGTAAATCCCAACTGATGGGGCTAACTGAAAATAAAGCAATGCCAATAAACTTACGTGCAATTCGGACTAATGACCCTTGGACAATGAATCCACATGCTCATTCGGATTAATGACCCTTCAGACAAATAACCCTTCAGGCTTCAGAACACCAAATGAGAATCGCAAAAATCAAAGCCAATGGTGGTACAGCATGATTCATGTCCATTATAATGACTAGCCTAGGCTTTCATCATTGTTCTTTAGGCCCACTCACATTAAACTAAGGCCATGATTGATGCCCCATACTAGTTAATCATGGTGGCAACAAGTCCTGGAAACAAGACGATGCTGTCATGCTGTGGTAGCAAAATAACTTTCTGTGACCCAGTCCGTGATTCAGTCCAGTTTGACTGGGTCTCCTTCACTTTTAAACTCTCTCAATTTCTTAGATCAAATTGTTTTTAAAAAAAAAATATAACCATACCTGACCAAATTTTGAGAAGACCGAAAGGGCATCAACTTGGTTCTGGTAAAATTTAACAGAGAGGATTTCCTTATTTAACCAAGCAATTTTGCAAGATTGTTATTTTGATCAATTTTAAGAGCTGTGGGATCAGATGATGGGACACGTTGACTTGTGTTTTTCACGGACCGAGGGTGTGAAATAAAGGCACTGGTTTTAGCTTAATGAAAATAAAAATGACTAAATTACAAAAAGTGCACAAAAAGGCGTTTCAAGTTAATGTTTTTCAATTCAATCAAATTTTCACTTTAGTTCACATTTATTGATTTTGAGAACAATTTGACCCCATTGCACATCAACTTACTTTGTAAATTTCCTGTCAATATATGTTTTACTTATTGCACCACATTTCTCATGTAAAATTAATCCTGCTGACCGAGATTTGGTTAAATCCACCAGCCAGGTCTGCAGGAACTGCTGGTGCGCTAAAACCAACTTCAAGGCCAACAG
Source organism: Ophioderma brevispina (assembly GCA_023653785.1). Classification (NCBI taxonomy): domain Eukaryota; kingdom Metazoa; phylum Echinodermata; class Ophiuroidea; order Amphilepidida; family Ophiodermatidae; genus Ophioderma; species Ophioderma brevispina. Next base: position 14,385 of record JAMKCH010025267.1, read on the forward strand.
GAATATTTTTTTTAAAATAGTGAAAACCCTAAAACATTGGCCCAATAAATTTCAAAATAATCCACAAACATCCAAACTCAATGTTTGCTAACTCATTCTCGAAATGAATGCAACTCCTAGATCATTTGCCCGCAACATTACGACATCAAGATTCAGACCCGACTCCATTAGTTTAATGCTAACTTAAAACCCTAAATTTATCATCCTTAATTACCTTAAATGAAACTTAACGGGCGTACACATCATGCCAGCCCAATTTGCACAACGCCTTCAATTGCACACAACGGCTTGTTCTGCAAACGCTGACTTCACTGATATTTCAATAACAATCTTAAAGTAGAATCTGTGCAAACTGCAAATATTGGGCGGGGCTTTATTTAACATGGAGGGCCCAGCCCCCCAATCGCCCAATATTTTTTGTGCAAACATAATTTATAACAATTGCAATCATAGCGCGGCTTTATATACAGCCCCGCAAAACCCCAGCCACTCATGATGCCAGAACAACAAATACGAAATGCGTTAAATATCAAACACCTTGTTTGCCGTGTAGGCCTACATTTTGAAGGCAAACTTGACACTTTGCAAAAGCTGCAACACTGACAAGTGAAACTTCAGCTACGTACCTGTCCTATGCGACTGACAGACATACATGGGAAATTTCATGTACTTTCCAAATGATGCACACATTGCTGTCAGTAGGGCCTACATTTTGAAGGCAAAATTGCGGCATTCTTTGCAAAAGCTGCGCACTGACAAGTGAAACTTCTGCTACATCTGTCTACGCGACTGACCAGACAAATATGACATTGCGGCTACGATCCCAATGATAACACAAAATAATACCCGCTACCCCCAGCTGCAAAAATTTCCACATGCATCAGACAATGTTCTTGAAAGTAGAACCCTGCATGGATGCACCAATCCCAAAGAGAAGCTTTCAATTTAAACCACTTTAAATTTTTACCCCTAGGCATTTGTATAAATATCGTCACCTATAAACTCCGGTCGGCGTGTATGCGTCCAATAACTTTAAATCAAAAGGCGTCTTTTGGCCTAACATTAACAAAACATACACACAACTTGACATTCGACCTAACACAGCCTCGACAGGTTACCACCGCGGAGGAGCTCAGTGCTCATCTTAAAACTCCGGCAGCTAAAAATTATATTCTAGGCCAATCGTACAAGCCCAATAATATCAAAGACAACGAACACCCTTCCTCAACTGAAAAGGTGGGAGCCGCACAATCCCAGGCGCTGCCACCGCCTATACTACAAAAGCCTGAGCGTCACAGCCCCTCTTGTAAGTATTAAAACATTTTAAAGGCTTCCCATGCATGTGCATGACCTTTTTAAAGAGGATTTAAATAGCCGGATAAATTTATAATACAAATTGCCAACCACTGTGCGTTCAAAATGCAGAATATATATAACAATCCCTGAAACATTTTACGTATAAATAAAAAAAAAGTCCCAACCACTATAATAAATATGAAAACTCGCACCCAAAAATATGCATTCCAGTGCAAAGTTCCACAAAACATTTACACCCTAATGCATATGCACATGTCACAGGCAAGTAACTACAAAACCAAATCTGCCGTTGTCTGAAAAAACATGGTCAGAGCAGAGTTATTTTTAAGGATGAAAAAATACAATGAACCTGCGCATGAACTTTATAATCAGCTCTTTTAGGCCTGGCAGCATGTATTTAAGCAATGCTGTACACATAACCCAAACCCGCAGCACTTCCGGGTACTTGACGAGACCTTTGTTGCCATACTAAAACCCAAACCCACATTGGACTTGTTATCATCCTAAACTGGGTTCCTCGGGGGCTGAATACGGACAAATGCCAAAAGCGTGGGTATTACCAAAATTTAAATCCTAAAATTTATTTTGACAACAATGGGATAATTCGTTTCCTGCCACCACATCCCCCAAAATGCAGTTCATTCCGCCCAAGCAGGCCGAATTCACAGGGTTGTGGCACAACACAAATTCTTTCCACAAACATGCCAACTGGCTAAAATGCCCACACAGCTGGACAACACTCAATGTTTGTCACTACCATACTACCACCTCTATTCCAACCCTCCATATCAGTACCATTTTTCGCACAAATTTATCAAAATCAACTTTGCAAAACTCAGGCAGCAAAATGTCCATACAAGACTATTCCAAATTCAACAACCTATATTTTAATCCTAATTACTTAAATCACCTATAACTAATTTAATTTGGGCTTTGGGGTCCAAAATAATTGCAACTGCAAATGTCCATGAAATTACATAATTTAACACAATTAGCCAACATAAACCACATACAAATACTTGCATCCTTCCACTTACATTCATCAGATCTCTCTTCACAATAAAAGTGGTTGACACATCCCCAATAATAGTCAATAAATTTGTCCACACATACACATAGCACATCCTTCTCTTTCAGTACTCAGTCACACACTACAGCCAGTGCCCCCATATATAACACACACAACACAAAAGAAACAAATACCAGATAGACCAATCACACTAGAGAAAAGGTTAGTCAGATCGAGATTAGAGGGGAACTAACAAAAAAATCACACAGATGCCCAAACAAAGAAGAATCAAGGGGCCAGAGGAAAGTTGTTAGAGCAGATAAAAGAAGCATACAATAGCCTAGAGTGGACTGGAACCTTCAACAATTTTTTAAATATAATAAATTTCGAAATACCAATTTGTGAACAATATCATCACATACATAAAGTTTTACAGAATGGCATCCAGAGATATTAACAAATAATAAAATAGGCCTGATATCAATATACAGTTTAACTATCTGCAGATTGGTCTGCAGAATACTACTATGACCTTTGTGACTGATGAACGATATGCTCCATTTGACAATAATGGACCCTATGAATAATGAATCTTATGCTCAATTTAGGACTTCTTAGCATATCACAAAGTCATTGGGTAACTGGCTATGGTGATGTTGTCTTCCATGGGTGACAGTAGGAACCATGGATTCGATCCATGTTATGATGCCACACGTACAATACATGAGTATGCTGATCCGGGCGTGTGGAATTGGCCGCTTTATGCTGGGGGGATTGGAAACAGTCAGGGGTTTCACCCCTCTTGGTCGACACTGAATGTGATGTACATGTACAGTTGTGACTTCTGTACATGGGACCCGACGGCTTAAGTCCCCTCCGAAAGACGGTGCTTTCATGATCCATTTGCCCAATTCCAAGTGACACATGGAGGCGAGCGGATTTCTGTTTTAATCAATAGCTGGTATACAGATCAAATCAGGAATTGATAGTACCCGAATAATCCCAGCAAGTGACCCCACAGGGATTCGAAACCCGGGATTTTTGTAAATTTGCGCCCAGGCAAGCACCCTAAACAGCTCGGTTACACTCTCCCACAATTTATGACTAATGGACCTTCGGACCAACAAGCAGACCCCGATTATTGCCAGCAGTGCGTGTGTTGTCCTTGATCACGTTGATGATTTGATCTCAATGTTGATTGTTTGACGATCCTTGAATGATTTGATCAAAATTCGGCCCACAAATAAAATATTTGTGACCCTGCTAATTCAGGGGTCACGTCCAATCCATTTTTTTCATCAACTGTTACTCTTAGACTAGAGCTCACATTCATCCAGCCCCAGAGTTGAACACACAAGTGTCACATGCTCCATCTACATGGGCCTTTACAACACTCGACAGGTGTAATCATGGCATCGGGTTTTGATCCAAAAGGTGTTTAGCAAAAATAAGTTAGTATAATAATTACTATTCCACTGCTATTTAAATAATAGGGGGTTACACAACAGGCATGACCATATGGGGACGTTGCCGTATTGTGGTCTCATTGACTTCAGCCTTCTGGTATTTGAATGACCCCCTTTTATCATGCCAATTTTGGATAATACATAATGGGTTGCTTTTTCAAAACTTTCAAATTTGTGAGAAATTAGTCCATTTACCTCAATCTAAGCCAAATTTTTTTTATCAAAATTTCTAAGTATATTTATTGATGAAAATTACAATTTTGTGTTGTAAAAAAAATCGGGATCTTACTTTTTTTTAGGCCCAGAAACAGTCGTAAACGGCACCTTCAAGATCTCAAGACCACTTTAAATGCCTAAGTGTCGGTTTTCACAAAGAAAAGTAATTATCGGTGTTGATATGACCTAGCTAACACTAGCCAATTTAGAGACAAAGTGGGCACATTTTGAATTTGGAAAAAAAATACTGATAGTGCTTTTAAAGCAGGCTGTCTGAATGCTTTGAATTAAGACAGTACACATTTCAAGCAGTGTTGGTGTTTTTTCACAGGTTCTACCAAACACCTGCCAGCCAATATGCACAAGTCCTTTATTTTTATGTGTCGTTTGTGCAAAATTTACACGGCATAAGGCGGACAACCGGTGGGCGATTAAGATCCATTCATATCACTAATTAGATACTCAACAACACATAATAAGGGCGTAGATGGGACGGCGTCTTCTCGCTTTTCTTGAGTCCTTCTACTCCCCACTTCCCCTGGTCTACCCCCCACTTAACATTGGGGATGAGGGGGGCACACTTCTTTCATCCTTTCATGAGGTTGATCATCTTCCTTACCGATCCTTTTTCCCCTGGTTGGCGTCTCTTTTTACCTTTCCTTCTTCCCCGTTTGTTATTTTCCGCCTCCTCCATATTCCCCCCCGGACTTATGCCTCGGACCAAACCAAGGGGCCTTCCCCGTCACAGCTACCTCGATCCCATGCCTCCCACGTACTAAACCTTCTTTATGGCCCATGCCCCATAAAAATCGTACCCTGGAACATTTGGCATATCTTTTTTTCGGATGAGCTAAGAGTAGCACAAAATTTGGTATATTGTATTGAAGGGGGCGAACCCCCTACTACCATAAAATTCATTCCCCCAGGGTCTTCCCTGGGTCTGTCAGGGGTAGAGGATGTCGGTATGTCCATTATGTACGTGATAAAAATGTAACCCTGGAACAATGGGATTCTTTTTTTCTTGGATGAGGCTAGAAGTAGCCCAAAAAAAATTTGGTATATTGTAGGAAGGGGCGGAAACCCAACTCTTACCCATGTATTCATTCCCACAGGGTCTTCCCCTGGGGTCTGTCGGGGTTGGTAGGGAGATGTCGTATGTCCGTATGTCCGATGATAAAAATGTTAACCCTGGAACATTGGGCATATATTTTTTTCTGGATGAGATAGAGTAGCCAAAAATGTGGATATTGTAGAAGGGGAAACCCCCTACTACCAGTAATTGATTTCCCCAGGGTCTTCCCCTGGGTTGTCAGGGGGGGGGGCTTAGGGGAAAAAAGGTCCAATATGCACAGAAAATGTCAACATTTGCCATATTTGCTGTACGATTTATATGGAGTTCCGTATGGGCTACGAGGAATCACTTGGTGGAAAGAAGCAGGTTGATGTGTTCTCGACCTGATTATATTTGGGTGGATGTACAAGATCTGCCTAATTCAGTATCCTTAATTTGCAATGAAATTTTCCCGCAAGGCTTGTGTACAAGTTTTTCTGGAGTTCCGATAAGGCGATTTTATTATTATAATGATGTAACTTGTGGAAGGAAGCGGACTGAGGAGTTCTTTGACCTGATAGATTTTGGGCATATTCGGGCAAATTACATATGAATGTGAGCTAATTAATATGCAAAAATCAGTGTGTAATGCTAGGTTGGGTAGGCAAAGTATACCACAAAAAAGGTATAACATTATGTAGTACCCATGTGGTCATTGAAAGGTTTTTTTTTAGTCTGGTTGAAGCATGTGGATCAGTTTCTCGTTGGGGCGTTGCCGCCTGTTTAGATTTCTTGGAATTGGAAGGTGTGGAGGAAAAGGTGAAATATTACGGAAAATTCAGTGTTCGACCCTTTCCAGACCCCGTACAGGGCCCAAGTTTAAATGTGGTTACATGATTTTTTCCAAAAAATAGTGTTGCCACAAATTGAATAAATTATCATATTTTTACAAAGTTGGGAAATTTAAGGGATTTGTGCAAAGATTAATTTTAAGATTTCCTGAGTCATTTCCCCACCAAAGGTAACCATTTTTTGGATTCGTATTGTAATTCTACATTTTCAGTTGCATTTTTGCCATTGTAGTGATCGCCGACATTCGGCGGGGCATAGTTTACGCATCGCGAAAATACAAGTTCGCCTTGTTACAACTTAAAATATTGGACCAAAATATTGGAATAGGCCTCTTTATAAGATTATACAGGGTGAAGTAAAAATACTATGTGATGTTCTTTGATAAGGAATCTTATTAGGGAATATCGTTGAGGACTGCTTTTTGGTACTCTTTCATCGGGACTGTTGTTTCATGCATGATTGCACAATAAAGGTGCAACAAGAGATTTCACATACAAGTCTCCCTAAAAATATGAACATTTTGGGCCATTCTTCGGTCACGTTTGTAACCAAAACGGTGATTTTTACTTTCAACCAATGACTGTTGTGTCCCACGAACCAATCTGTTATTGTTTTACATATTAATAACCTTCAGTCCAACCCTAACCAAAAATAATGTTTGCCACTTTTGGTAGATTGGGTATTTTGTCATGGGTTCCCCCCAAAGTTTGGTCACGGTGTGTCTGACCTTCTGATGGTCACAAAAACGTGACCTAAACTTTAATTTGCCCCCAATGAACAAAAAAATAAACCAAATGAAGTTGAAAGGGATATATTAGTTTTGGTTAGGATTAGACTCAAGGTTATTTTATAATGTAAAAAGAATACGCTTAAACTATGGTTGACAAAGCAGCATTGGGTTGAAAGTAAAAAAAATTGACGGTTTTTGGTCCACAAATGTGACGAAGGCATGGCCCGTTTGTTTTGCACTAATGTAAAGGCTTTATAAAAGAAAAAGATCCCCATGATTAAGTTGAGAATTTAAGCTGTGAAACAACATGCACAAATCACCTGATTGTCTTTCCAATGTGATATCCAACTTTGCAAATTATTTTCATACTTATACAATTCTGTTGGAGGAGGAACAGGGTTCTGCACCTATCACAGATGTCTAATTCAATTTTGTGATGATGGAAAGAGGGAATCATCCTCAAAGGAACCTCCCATCATTTAGCATGGCAAGATAAACTTGCCCATTTATGTCTGAAGAAAGACCCAATGAGACCCCTGTTTTAAATGAGCCCAACGATGCACGTTTTGTTAAGAGCCAATTTCTCCAAAGGAAAATCAGGGGGACTTGTGACCAAACTGTGGGCACGGCACAGTGCTCCTTCACACAGTATGAAGGTTATGTCATAGATCACCTGAGACAGTTATTCAGAACCCGTCACAAGTGGCCAAAAAAAATCTGGGATCTGATGAGTGCATGATGGGCGATTTGTAGTGTTTTTTATACGGGGGGTACATTTCTTAATATGGTGATGAACATTTGTGTTTAGTGGTAGGGTGGGACTGAGCCCAAAAGTACAAAGCAATCTCCCGAAGTTGGGGATTCTAGGCTTCAAACATTCAATGTTGCAATTAATTAACAATAAATATTGGTGACATTGCTTTCTGGCAGACATCATGGGACTTGTCTTTTGCTATGGTTTAAATTCATTACTGTCAAAGATAATTGTTCATCCTGTCAACCTTAAGAAGGTCATTTGGTGCTCATATTACCTTACAGAGCACCAGCATTGTCCGCGACAATCCTCTTACGGAGTTGTGGGTGCTTGTCTGTCCTCATAGACTAAAGACAGAGGACCTTGGGTGGACAAGTTGAGACGCCTACAGAGCAAGTCCAATTCCAAGAAGAACCTAAGGAAATCCCCTGTGTTCCAAGGCTACAAGGGCCCAATGGAAAGTTAAGTATCTTAGAAATTGATAGAAGTCTAGCTAAACAACTCCAAAAA
>JAMKCH010025268.1:0-19083 GCA_023653785.1 Ophioderma brevispina
ACACCATCCGAAGTGCATACTCAATCACCCCCCAAAACCCCCATACATCCAAAACTTACACTCATCTTACCACCCCCACGCGCGCACACACACACACACACACCCACACCACACAGACACACACACACACCCACACACCACATAAACCACACACTCTCACAACTTCAACACACATAAACAAATACACAACAAACCCTCCTTCACACACAAAATACACCCACAAAAATCAATGCAACAAAATATTACGATGAGCTTTGCTAAATTAGGATTACATATTAAAACACTCATACAAAGGAAACAAAAAACACAAAGAATGAAATCATTACACTCTGTACTGATTTTTAAAACTTGCACGTTTGGTGAGCTTCTGTAAATCAAAGTCAAGGGCATTCCAAAGATGAACCCCACTGTCTGAAAAAAGAGACCTAAGTACTCAGTGTTCACTACCACCATTGGCACAATGTGAAGTGCCTAGCCCAACCTGCTGTTGCTTGCCTGGTATTAATGCTATGTGTACTGGAAATATATGTGGAACCTTTGACTAAGATACGAGGAGCCATGCCATTGAGCATTTGTACATTAAGAGTGCCTTAAAGTAATTAGAACGGTCCCAGATAGGCTGCTTTCAGAATAGGAAACATAATTTTCAGATTATGTATGGAATTGACAGAAAGAATTGCTGTATCAAAGCGTTTTCTGAAGACAATTGAGCTACGAATGCCTCATTAAGCGGACCGCACCAAACAACAACTGAGTAATCAAGTGTGGTTGACCAAAGACGTAGATAAAACATGTTTTAAAAACGTTGAAACATCAAGAAAACATTAATGCGGTCCTGTTAGAAGAGCTACTTATCTAAAACTTTCTGAATTACAGTATTTACATGCTTGTGCCAAGTTAACTCATTGTCAATCTACACCAAGAGCATTTAACACTCTCGACTCTTTTGCAGTTTGTTATTATCAATTAAAATTGAAAATTCATCACTATTAACACTACCGTAACCTAGAACCAGTACCAAGAAGCATAATTTATCTTATCGTGTTGAGAAAAAGTTTGTTACTATGTAGCCAAGTGTTAAGAGCATTGAGACTCTGTGAGTTTAGCTGAGATAATATTAACATTGTCTCCACTTACATAAAGAGTAGTGTCATCGCAGACATAGAACATCTTGCTATGAGTAATGGCGCATGGCATATCATTGATAAAAATTAAAAGTAGAAGGGGCCCCAAAAATGCTTACCATGGGCAACACCGTATCTAATTTTTAGTGCTGCCGAAATTGAACCATTGAAGGCAACTCTGAGTACGCCCCGATAGGTACGAAGAGAGAAAAACCATTACAAGTAATATTGTGAAAAGCTCCTATGTTACATAATTTTCGTAATCAAAAATATCATGGTTGACCGTTTTGTTCAAAAGCCTTTTAAGGTCGATGAAGGCAAACCCCAGTCATTTTACAAGCATTAATGCTTGTTAGCCAATCATCGACCATATCAAACAATGCGTTTCAGTTTAAGAATGGCTAGGGCGAAAAACCGATTGAGGAACATTAGTTTCAGTTTCAGTTTCCGTTTATCAGCATAACATATCGAACGTTACAGAAATGAATAAACAATATATTATATAATAAGACATAAGGAATCAATTGGTAGCCTGTAATAAAGATGAACTGGTGGAGGGAGATGATTATGCTAGGCACCAGTTTAAATTGGACAACCGATAGGGCTATGGTTATTGCTGGCCCTGTAATACATACAAGGGAAATATACTTCATATACAAAAGTGATAAAGTAGGGTGATATAAAAAATTGACATAGGTAAATATACATAACAAAGAACAGAGGACAAACAAACAACAACAAACAATATAGCTAAACTAAACAACCACTTGATCGGGAATACAGGATACGGAATTTGGACAAGAAGGACAGCCTTGCAACATGGTCTTGCTTGAGGTATGTAATAAAATTACAAAAGACGAAGCAGTAGGATAGAGAGGTAGAGGGGAGAGGTGGAAGGGAGAAAAGGTAAGAATAGAGATAGAAAGGGACTGAGGAAAAGTTGAGGAGAGAAATAGACTTGGGGAGAATTTAAAAAAGAATGGAATACTGGTGATGAAATCGGTTTTCCGTTGAGCTTTAAAAGTATTTTTGTTTGTAATGTTGTGATGGATTCTGGAAGATCAGTCCAAAGCTTTGCGCTTGATACTGAATAAAGTGTTTTCAGAGGAAGAATTTTGGGAGGAAGATGAAGTTTGTCGGATTGTCTGGTGTTATAGTGTGGATTTGTTGTTTGTGGTAAAGTATTGCTGAAGTTCGGTGGTAAGTGATTGTTGTCAAGGATATCAGTAATACTCAAATAAGAGTAAATATGCTAATGCACGCTTCAATGATTTTACTTATAACGGGAAGAATAGATATTGGCCTATAGTGGTTGGTATCACTAAGGTCACCACCTTTATGCAGTGCTGCAAACTTTAGCTCCTTCAGAGTAGGAAAAACGCCCGTAGACAATGAAAGATTTCAGAATATAAGTTAAGCTCGCGACTTATGACCGGACGTGCTTATTTCATATTTTACAAACTTATTACATCAATACCAGTTGCCTTCTTTGTACACATATTACGAGTTGCTTATCAAACAACGCAGTTGAATTGCGGCAAGTCAAGAGTAGGCGTTACATTGTACTTGGGGACATCATTAACCAAATTTCCCTGTTACAACGTTTTCATATTAGCATTTATCAGTATAACTGGCGACAGTCGTAAAATGACTTAAAACCCATTAGCAATGTCACTATCTGGATGTTAACATCATTATATCACATACAATACGAGGGGGTTGATGTACTTTTAGTAGGGAGAATACCTTTAAGTGTGCTTCCATAGATTGTTGGTATTATTACCACACCCAGCAATTAAGTTGCTGTAATAGTTAGACTTTGCTGACCTAATGCTACTGGGAACATGATTACGAGCAGTCTGTATAAGCTCGCCAGTCTTCAATATTATTTGAGCGAAACGAAACACGATGTAGGTAGTCCCTATGAAAATTTTTTTGTTTACTTAACTATTATCCATGGTGCTTGAGACCTGTAACACGCTTGTTCATTTAGGTAAATGCCGATTAATTACATCAACAAAATTAAATTTCCATACATTAATGCAACATAACCTCATCATATTAAAAACATTGTGCCATGGCATGAGTATAGATAAGTCATTGACAAAAACTGATCGAAATCAATCTTTAAAGACGCGGAGCTCATCGTTTTATGCTTCTTTTTAGGCGGCCTTGCATTTCGTATGGCATAAATCATATAATGATCACTAAGGATGTTTGAATAAGGACACCACTTTCATGTAAAGATCACACTTGTGAAGTGAAGATAAATCAATACATGTTTTGATATGAGGCGTTACACGGGTTGGTTGTTTAAATTAAATGCATGTGAAACTGATACATTTCAGACACAAACTTTAGATCATTCACTGCGTTACAATTACATTCACGGAATAATCACAATTGAAATCACCCAATAACACAGTTTCCTTATCTTCGTTAGATGCTACATAGCCATACCATGTAATTTGTCGGAAAATGTATTATCCTTACCATTTGGGTGATATATTGAACATATTAACATAGGACTCATGTGGGGAGTGTGATTTCAGGCCATATGACACTCGACAGAATTTTCACAGAGATCAACTCTTCTCTTCAACATTGTACAATATTTACAAGAAGGGCCACACCACCACCGTCTCTTGAACGGTCACACCTAAGAATATTGTAACCTTCAATATGAACTTCACCATCACGAACAGTGCTGTACACATAAACGTTTCGTTCACACATATAAGATCAAAGCAACGACCACCACATATACCTTGAACCACGTAAATTTTACTCCAAGACTTCTAATATTAAGTGACCAAATTTATACCTTGGATTTAAAATTGAATTTACCATATTTGGTTGGGATAGCCAGAATTATCGTGGAATTGCCCCTGATCGTTAGAAAATGAATCTATCATCAGTATGAGGACCAATAGTAGTGTTGGGTGGTATTCACACTGCAAAAAACTTCACCGGCAACACTTCCCTTTACTAAAAGTTTGCAAAATCGTTACTTTTGCTTACGGCCACGCACTGTGGATCGTGGCCCGACATTTAAATGACCATTTTTGAACCCTGGTTTTTACAGAATGATGCTTTAGGACCCAGTCTTGTACATTGATGAATGACACTGTAGTCTCGTTATATGAAAAACATGTTTCTTGATTATGATTTAAAAGTCCACAGTTATAGCACCCCGGTACTGGCGTCTTTCCTGTGAGCCATATTGTCGTCTACTATTCGTGGGCGTGCGTATGTGCGAAAACCGCGATTGGTTTTGGTCCTATCCCGAGTATGTTCAAATTGAGTGTTATGTCGGGGGGAAGAATTTCAGTTCTTTTTGCCTTTACCAGCGACTTGTACAGTGGTCCATCTCTCGGTGTTTCTCGTAAGGAATTGGACATGTGCTTGGACCATCGTGCGATAAGGAGTCTCATTTCCTCGTTCTCTAAGAGTCGGCCATCAATGAATTGCGATTCATTTCGACATCGCATTCGATAAACCATATGACACCAGAGTCAGAGAAGCCACATTCAAAGACGATTGCCAGACTGCAGTTCATTATTGAGTGGACTTATTTTCCAGTTTATTTAATCTTTCCGTGGGCAGATGCAGTATGTGAATCTTGGGGGAAGGAGATGAGACATTATGAAGGAGTGTGCTTCGATGATTTGCAACGATGTCTTTGGTAGGGGATTTCTCTGCAATGTCATTTGTTCCGCAATGGATAACAATATTGCGGTAGAGAGCGATGTCAATCGAGGCAGTTAAGCTCATGGATGATGTCGAGGACCGTGGCACCGCTAACAGATTTCACTACCGTATCTTTGAAATCATCGTCTCTGATATCTCTAAGCATCGAGTCACCTATGATGAGCGTACCCTTAAGTTCAGTTTCACTTGCTCCTTCAGATGATCAAAGAAGAGGATCATCGGATGTTTCAAGTTAATTGATTCGAGTCATTTACTTCCTTTTTTAAACGCATCATTTTCTCTTTTTGAGGATTCTTGTTTTTGACCAGGTCCTTTTGGGTTGATTTAGAACAAAAATTTCTGTTTTGTATTCCACCATTTACACTGTAGATTTTTTAAACATTGTGTGGATGTCTTTACAGTCAGGACAAGTCCATTTGGTGTGGTTTTTCGGGGTGGTTTCACTAGTCCAACACAAGACAGGTATGAAACTGGTTTGAACAAAGTTTTGTGCAAGATCAGATAGTTCATTTTCATCACTAATTTTGCAATCGGAAATTCACCAAACCCGCTTGCACTCTTGAGCGCATGTTGCTCCGTTTGATTTCACGCTTTGAAGGTGAAAATTTGAGTTTGTAATTGTTTGGCATTGAGAAAAACGGTTGGCTCATTTGGAGATGGGGAGGATGACAGAAGGGCCATTACTTAATATGTCTGTTGAGAGTATTTTACACTTTGAAGTGTTGATTGCCTGGTTAGTTTTGTAGTTTCGTCACGGGCATCTGAACAGGGCTGACAGAGCATTTAAATCGGCCTTGTCTTAATTTTCAACCAGCTTTTCTGGTCTTGCAATCTTCACATGAGACCATTGTGGAGGAATGATGTGCTCACAAGCGTATAATGATGATGTTTTTCCACCTCTCGTTCCCAATGTTGTTGGTGGGTTGCTAAGAAGAACAGCGTAGTTGTTAAAAGCACTAAGTTCTGGTTAGTCTATATGACAAGCAAGCCAAGTATGTCCGACTGCAGCAATGTTGCAGATGTAACGGTGTACAAAAGGCTTACCAGTTTAGATTCAAAAAGCAACACTTATGAGCATAACAAATTCAGCGATAAAACGGATCCATAAGCTCTCCGTTACACCAATTATATAAAAATTACCGTAAAAAGGGTCCAATCCTATCAAAAATTAACGTTTCCACTTCGCCAGATTGATTTATTGCATGAGGGGCAAATAAAGCTCGGTCACGTGTGTGACCGCAGACAAAAGGGGTTTTTAGAATTCCAACTTCAACAGCCAAAATTCTGTGATTATTTGTGATGTGATCAAGCAAAATGATTCGGAAGTCGCAAATATTGAATTTGAGATATAGCCAAACAAAGAATAAAATGTCTTTTTATTGTTTTGGCCACCCTTCAGCTGATATATCTTGGAATAATGGTCAATTCATTGGGCCTATTCTTCCCTACCAGCCCCCCCCGCCATCTACCCTCCTATTCCTATCCTCTTCTGCTCTCCACCTCCTTACCTTTCCCTCACCTCTACCTCCCCCCTCCACCTTGCTATCCTTGACATCAAATACCCACTTACTTCACCTTCCTTCGTCCCTTTGACTTACCCTTTCGCCGTTTCTACCTCCCTGTAACCATTTGTTTCCGGTTCAGCAAAATGTAGCTTTTTAAATGGTGCATACAGTTATATGAAAAAGTACAAAATCGAATCTGACGACTTTAACTCATTTTGCTTGATAACATCCAAATTTAGTTACTTCAATTCTTATATTTATTTCAGAAAGCATGGTACTTTGTCTTACAACAATGTGTGGTAATTACAAGTAACAAGCAAAACTGTACTTGGTAAGTAACAAAGTATATCACTACAGCCGAGTATGTGTGTGACATGGTGGTTACGTGTGTGACATCGCCATTAACTTATAACACAAAAGTGGGACCAGTGTTAATGTGCACCAAAATGAAGTTGTAATAAAATCTTGTGTATTTACATATTTAAACTATTTTCAAGCATTCAGTACAATGTAGTATTCAGTATAACTTGCAAAGGCAATGCGACTTACTAGTATACAGATTTCCTGTGTGAAATAGTGCCGGTCTGCTAAATTTGGCAAACTTCACCCCAAACTCTCAAAAGACACATGGAAACCAAGTTTAAACTAGTCTTTATTAAAATTAATTGTTGTGTTCTTGTTTAAACTGATAATAAAAGATAATACTGCTACCTTCTCAATATGACAGAAATTTATGTCCTTCAAATTACTAAAATGGGGAGTGCCGGTCTCGTGTGTGACATAATTAGCACGTCAATAATCTTTGAAAGAGAAAGATCTAAACCATTTATTTTGTATACATAAGGTACATATAAACTGGCTCTTGACCATGAAATATGAACATTACTGAGACAGTGTTTTTTTTTTTTTTTTTTTTTTTTTTTTTTTTTAATGTTTCGTTTTAATTACAAAGTTAATTAACATTCTTTGTTAATTATTTGTCTATTTCCTATAAGTTCTCTTTTTCAACATAGATTTTGAAAATTGAAGTCCCGTACAACTTTAGTCCAGTAAAAATTCAAACAGAAATGATAGCCATTCATTAAAAACTAAAGAAGCAAATGGTGTAATAATCTCACTTGTTATCCCAAAATATTAAACACTTTCATTTATGCAAATGAGAGGGTTTTGAGTTGAACACATTGTTTAAAAATGCATAGAGGAAAACTTGGAAGGATGGTAAACCTGATAATGTTAAAGAAATTTGCACTACCATTAACTTCATTTTTTATCAAAAAGGTTTCCTTTTTGAAGACTGGCCCAGGGGCAGGTTAAATGTTTTTACGCCAAAAATCCTTTGAATTGGTAAAACTAAGATCATTTCAGAACACCTGTCTTAGAATAAAACCAAACATCTGAAAGAAAATCCTATCATCTGCAAGCTTGTGCTGTTTTCTTGCCCCAAATGGATCTGTTAATACATTTTACACATATCACAGTGATAATCTTGAATGTTTTTCCGTATTAATTCAGCGATTCAGTGGCCCAGCTTCTGGAAATGGCACAGAGCTACACTGCCGACCACTCCAAGGATTTCCACTATGGATGATGCTGATGAGCAGCCTGAAAAAGACCCCTACGAATGAGTGGCAAGGAAGCCGAGTTCAAAATGTCACTGCAAAACAACCGTGGCCAAAACCCTGCTACCAAAGGTACGACAGACAAGAACTGATGGCGTTTCGCAGCCAGTACAAAGCGTTGAATAAGAAAGAATTAGACATTGTATTCTGTCAGATACAGACCGGCATGAACTGTCGCCCCTGACAGGCAAGAGAAAAAAGACCATACGGAACGCAAGAAGGTCCGTTCCGATCATTGTACACGGCGGGGACAAAATCTGTCGTGACACATTCTGCTTCATACACCGGATCTCACACAATAACTTGTCAGTGCTGATGCGCACTATAGAGGCAGCGGGCATAGGCGTACGAGTTAATGAAGAGACAGTCGCTAAAGAAAAGGCGAGGCCAATGCCAAGCGACAAAGGCTAGCGACCAATCAAAGGAAAGGCGGCGGGACAGAAACAGAGAAAGAAAACGTCAAAGCAGCTGTTGCAAGCAAGGCAGTAATAATAAGAGACCACGACCGAGCGTATTGGCATGGTTACTAATGACACAGCGCTGCCAGCGCCATGGTCCCCCAGACATATCGAAGCCATGCATCAGTACGTCGATATTCCAATCGGTCATTGCCACGCTGGCAGCAAACGTTACATGGACTTCCAGCTACCGGAGACCATCCATCAAGCCATTCGCAATTGCCACGTCATTGCCAGTGGAACCGGCAGACCTGACTCTGGTTCTCAGTCTCTGGGGCCCCCCCCGGCTCAACATCATCATGGGGTTGGCATGTTACCCCGCACACAACATGAAGGACCCTACTTGTTACCACTGTGAAAGGGTTGTACATTTTAAGTCATGAAAGAAAACTGATCAATTGTCAACTACAAGCTTGTCCATAGTCGCATCATTTGAACACGTTTATCAGACCTATTGGTCTTTAGACGACTCTAACAAGCTATACTGGTCCATTTTCCCTAATAAATATAATAATAATTTGAATATTTTTTAACACGCGACATATCCACGTAACAATGCTCAAGGCGCTGGCGGCAGCCCTGAAGGCGCTCTCACATTAGTGAACCCCCAAAGCAAATACATTTACCAGAACGTTTATAACCAAGCTTGATTTTAGAAGCAGGAGGACACCCGGAGTACCCGCGAAAAACTGCGTGAACCAAGTATGGATCGCTAACCAAATTCACATAAAGCCACCGAGAACGAGTCCCTGCCGGAAATCAAACCCGAGACCTCAATGGAGAAAGGCGAGGGAAGATAAACTGTGAAGTACTTCTACACAAGCAAGGCATTACATAGCAGTGCAAAGCAGCACAAAATGACTTTCCACTATTGAACAATCGCAAGCATGCCTGGTTTGTATCTTCAGTATAAAAATTTTAGTAAACAGTTTAAGATGGGTCCAATAGATTGCTCATTAGTGACTGAAAGGTCTAAAATCACTCTCCATAATCAAGGCCCATGATAAAACGAGTCTTTGTCAAAGATGCTTCAAAGGGCGAAAGCCCTCCACTGAGTGGAGCGAAGGAGTCCTTTGGCTCAACTAATGAAGTTCTGTGCAAGCATAAATGTGTCAAAATATTATTGTGGTCAATATTGGGATTGTGCCTATCAAATTGATTGCTCATTCCAACATTATTTGTCAACTGAACCCTTTTTTCACCACAATGACGATGCCCAGCAGTAACATAAAACAATGCCGCCAGACGGTATAAAAGTATCATATTTGTTTACCACAATGCATTCGCCAGTGCCTTACACTATTTATTAAGTTACGGAAGATTTATTCCGGAAAATAAAGAAAAACTAGAAAGAGGGTGCTATACCACATCCTAAACAGGGACTGTAGGAAATAAAATAAGGTAATGCCTTGTTGATAAGGCCTTTGAATAAAAAAATTCAAAGCAATAGTTGTGCTTTGTCATAAATTTCAGCACCATTATGTGATGTAATATTGTAATCCTAAAAGTTTTCAATATGTCCCTCTCCTCCCTACGAATTCGCAACCTTGACGGAATAACCAACTTTTAAAGGTTGCTGACTTCGTAGATGGTACATCATGGACCGTTTGCCTGTAATCACTAAATAAGGTTTTTAATATCTTTTATATATTGATTTTTTTTTGGCTTACCCTATCACCTATTTTTATTTTCTTGCAGATTACGAAAGCAGCACTTTGTCACATGTGGTTGTAAACATTACATGTACATCCGAAACTCAAGATATGGCATTTTTCTGCCCAACCCACACATTATTCTATGTTCATAACATACTGGTTTTTGGAGAAAAAATTGCCAATATCTGGGGTGTAGATATTTGCACATACCTATTTCAAGAGTGCCTCTGCTTTCTTACTCTCAAAGAAACACAATCACATGTAAAAATAAAAAAAAAAAAATATTAAAAAACCCTTACTTTTGTGATTACAACACAATTTTTTGGGCGCATGTGGCATTTTAACCAAGACCAAACTATTTGTTTGCTTATCATGGCAACACATTGATGATTTTAGATCTATACTCTGTAAACCTATAAGTACAAGTAAATTAATCGATGCCGCTGCGCAGCATCATCGCGCCTTACTACCAAACCGCGCTTAGGGCCAACATCCCGAAAGCGCAGTCTAAATCCATGCAATCGCGCGTTTAAGAACAGCCATGAGGTACGAACAAACAAATCTCTTACGCTGCATACACAAAATACTGCCCTTAAAGTCGACATTCCAGGCACTCCTTGTGAGACTTGGTGTGGGAGTTATTGATTACTTTGTACTTCTAGGTTTATGGAGTAATACTGTACCCTAGTCACCTATGGACCCACATAGAACTACATAGGCCAGGTAACATTACTGAGCACACTTGGCTGGTAAACTTAGCCAATGCTTGCTAGGAGTTTTGGTTAAAGTTAAAGCCAAATTATATGTTGAAACGTAGAAAGAATCATGACCGATATTTTCCTGGACATTGCTGAGGGCATGGCATTTTTTCCAAATTAAAGAGAAGCTCTGTTACATTCAAGCTGTTGGTTTAACCCCATGGGGTCTACCACTGCTTACAGCTTACATCTGATTGGCTCATGTTACATCATGTAACTTGAATAACTCAGCGTAACCAATCAGAATAGAACTTCATTATCTGTAC
Organism: Ophioderma brevispina; assembly: GCA_023653785.1. Classification (NCBI taxonomy): domain Eukaryota; kingdom Metazoa; phylum Echinodermata; class Ophiuroidea; order Amphilepidida; family Ophiodermatidae; genus Ophioderma; species Ophioderma brevispina. The sequence continues at coordinate 11,097 of JAMKCH010025268.1, forward strand.
AAACCTTTATAAAGGTTTTTCTTTATGTCTCTGATTAGCTTAACCCAATGTCCAACCAAATAAAAATGGGGTCAGTGGACTAGAGGGTTTAACCCCCAGGGCCACTACCAGCTGATCTGATTGGTTGTTCAACGGGGTATATGGTAATTACCCAACTCAGAGACTGGTTAAAGAAAAGATGTATACAAATACAAGGTTCTATTTTGATGGACGATACTAGGATGGGGATTGTATACATTTTAATGTGTACATGAATCTCAATTTTTTTTAGGCTGTGGATCACAAAATTCCCTCGAAGGAAGAGGGATTCTACAAGTAACTCTTAATATGGTGGTGTGTTTTGACTCATTGTTTGTGGTCTTTCTTAATTAACTGCTTTGCTGGATTAAAAATAACTTAGGTATAGATTTGAAAAAAATGTCAATTCCAGAAAAAGTACGCAGATTGAATACAAGCAGCCGAGGAACTTGATTATGACTGATTTATGGTTACTATCGAAATTTGTGGATCATCTTGTGTCGGCGGTGCCAAATTTGATCATCGTCTGTATTTTTTCAATGTGCGCAACATGCATGAAAGGAAAATATGAATGTGTCACAGATGGGAAATTAAACGTACAGCTAATGGACTTCAATGTACTACTAGACCATAAATGAGCTAACGAGTTGTAGTCCTCACGGGGTTGATTAAAATTGATTTATTCCAGCCAACTATATTCAATTTTGCTTATCTAGTGTCAATGTGAAAAATAATGGAAATTGCGTAATAAAATACAGCCAAATTTGTATCAAATTACAAGTTATATGTAAAAAAAAACTATTTAATTTTGTGGCAAAAAGAATATGTGTAAAGAAGAATCCCTATCCATTGTAATAGTTTTGAAATTTAAGGTTTTTTGAGAAGGTAAAAGCAAATGTTGATAATAATTTTTGCATATTGTAAACCTTGTAAAAAGTTGCAACATTCTTGTTTATGAAATATGTTTGTTTTGCAAGATTTCATAGCATTCAAGGGCCAAAAGCAGATGTAACCAAGCACACTGATACCCAGATTAATCCTAATAAGTGCCCAGGAGTCATAAAAAGATAAACCCAAAAAATTGTTCCAGTTAGGCTCGTTTTCTGAAGGTAAAAAATATTCAAATGGCTGAAACACCATTTCTGCCACAATTCCCAAGATTCTAATTTTCCCAAATAAGAGAAATCTGGATTTGATATACAGTTTGATGGCTGATGGGCCTCATGGGTGAGGATGAGTATTAGGAAGAATTGTGGGTACAAGATATTAAGGGTTATGCAGTATGCAAGATACTAATTTTGTTCCTACATTTTACATGTACTACTCTTACTATGACAAAGAAAAGCAGCTTAATGTATGTACCAATATTATATGTGACATAGACTCTCTGCATAAATGATAGTTGTTATTAGTCAGGGCAGTATTGTTTTGTTTTGCACATTTAAAGTAATTCAAATAAACATTAACCTTTCCCCGGACCCGTTGCTAGGCACATTCACAGGCCTCACCACACCAGGACTTAGCGATAAAGATTGGAAATTACTGACCTCCCGTGGGCAAACAAGTGTGGGCACATGAGCTGATATTGGGTTGCAGTTTCATTTGAAAAACGGCCCTCAGCGGCGAGACACTCTGGCTAGAAAATCTAGGGCGTCTGCGGTCAAAATTGCTCTGTCTTTTCGCTAGTTTGAAAAATTGCCAAGGTTGACTGGCCTTATAAAACAATGGAACACTGAAGTGAATCTGGGTCAGGAAGTGACCCCAAGTCCGGGGGAAAAACTGTTAAAGTAAAGTTTAAGATGCATTCATGATCATGTATACTTGTAGGTGAAGCAGTAGGGTTGCCAAAGGGGTCATTGCACCATACACCCCATTTAAGGGTTTTTGGTGCACCAATTGAATTTCCCTCGATGCTTTATGGGTTTTTATGGCCTATATAAACACTTGTTTGGAATCTTGTTATTAAGAAATTCAAGTTTTGGACCCCCAGTTTTAAAAAGCTTGTGCAGATCCTGGGAACATGAAATATTTTTTTTTCTTTTTTGGCGAACCGATCCAAAACCAAAGTTTCACTTCCAAGTACACACCTGCTTCGCGCATGGCATATAAACCTCTTATATTATATACAGTTGGACGACAAATTATCTGTTCAGGAAAATTGTCGCGTGGCAAGCGTTTACCCGCTGGGCACGGCTGGGAGGATCAATTTTCAGGAATAATGATGTACCCCATTAAATCCCTGGTTTTCTGTTTAGTCCGGTTGGGATGTGTTGTCGGGTGGAAAGTGTGTAGTGTTAGGATAGATGAAAAAGCATACAAATCTGACTTTTTTCCAAGCAGTTCGGGAGATATCTAGTGGTTGCAAGTCTCCAGATTTTGTTGGTACAGGCTTTGATTTCAGCATTCTTTACAGAAGGCCACATAGATAAGTTTTTGTTACATGATAGCTAAGAGTCAAAAACATCAAATTTTATTTTTTTCTAGAAATGCTGATTGAAATGTGGAACTTGTGTTAGTTTTCACAATATTGCACCGTATGCTGTTATTTGAAATAAGGTGTTGTGTGTGAAAAGAATCAAATTAAAAATCCTCTTGTTACATTTGCCAATTGGTGTTCTGTTCCAAAATACAAATGTTTTTAATTTGTCTGTAAATTTTCTTGCCCAAAATTATTTATATCAAGAATGAAACAATAGATTTGCAAAAATCTAATGTGGAACAGTTTAGATATTCATGGGAAATACAGGTGAAAAGTCTGGGAGCAATGCCAATGTACCCAATCCAATCTTTAAAAATAAACATAAGAAAGTAAACTTGCTACTAATGATTTAATCCCCTAATATTATAGATCAGGAGTTATGGTGGGATCAAGATATTTGACCTCCTTGGAAGCCTGCCTATTTACCTGGTCATAGCCTCGATGGGGAAGCCCTCGACTTCAGCCGCTTGTTCAGACTGCCAAGGTTTTTAGCAGCTAAAAACTAAAATGCACATGGAGGGATAAATACAATTATGATGAATGAGTTAATTGCAAATTACGTATCATGAATGGCTTCAAAAAAGTAACTCATTACCTGTATTTAGAGATTTGAAGTACTAACACATGGCTGGCCAATTGCATTCACAGAAAATTCTAAACTGACAAACAATAAGGTCTCATAAATCTATGTATCCCACAATCCATAACTGGCTTTCACCCAAGAGAGAAAACAACAATGAACAAAATGTGGGGAAACCTGAATGAATGCATGATAGAGTGCCAGCTGGGCATTTACTCCACAGGAGATCACCAAAAACTCGGCATTGACCAATAAGTGCCGCATTGGTATTTTCCCCCGGGGATTGCTGAAAATAGTTGCTGATTAAAATGCAGCTAGGTATTTAGCTCTTAAGAGACACACTACTGTTGCTGATTGGAGGTCCTGGACATTTTTTCCCTCTAAACTTGTGCTTAGATGGTAAATGGTCATCAAATCAATAACATGAATGAGGTGCCGCCGATTAGTGCTGACTGCTTTATTTTTGTGTCGCGCCTAAGGCAGGAAGAACATAGGGAATCACTGCGTCCACTGTAGTCAGTTGTGATGTCTGTTGTGAAAAAAGGGTAACATTTGCCTGTATATCCTAATATTGTGGATGGATTTTAAACCAAACTTGGATCACAGGGCATATGGCATTCCCCCATTTTTTGATGAGGCCAAGGTGGTCATGCCAAGGTCAAGGTCATGTGAGGTCAAGTTTGGTAAAATAGGCTGCAAAGAAAAATTGACTCATTTGAAAAGTTGAGGTTCAATTGAACCAAACTTAATCATAGTGGCAACATGGGATCCCTAATTGTTGATGAAGTCAAAGGTCACATACCAAGGTCAAAGGTCATGTGAGGTCAAGTTTGTAAGATATGCTGAAATGTAAAATTGACCTCATTGAAAAGTTGAAGTCTCAATTGGAACCAAACTTGGTTTATGGAGTTTCATGCCAAAACCCTCATTTGTTAGAAGTCCAAGGTCACATATCAAGGTCAAACGTCGTGGTATGCCTATCATTCACTAAACCGCGATGTCTGGCGACACAAGCGGTCCGAGGACTGAGATGTATTTTTAGCAAACCAAACCCACAAAACAACCTCCTAGTCACCGGCAATGTTCATGATCGAATTGATTGTTATTAATTTTGTAATTAACATTGGTGTGTATGAGCTTTTTATTCCGTAAAAAACTACTGATTAATGTATCACAAAAAAATGCCTTTCTGCCAGATCTGTGTACATTTAGCATTGTGATTAGATAGAGAGTTACAAATACAAAAGGTACTGGTTCGAATCCCGGTGAAACTTCTTTGATTAATCAGTCTGAATACTTTTAAGTAAGAAAGTTAGATAAAATCAGCATAAAAACATCAGTATATGGGGTATGTATACAGGAAGGGTAGGAGGAGGAGGTAGCATTAGGGTTAATTTGTTCAAATAATCTATTCCAAAATTCCCCCTACTCCCCAAAAGGAAAAAAAAAATCTGAAAGGAGCATTGTGACAAGTACTGCCCTCAGTTGGGAGTTTTGTCTATCTGGTGCTATGTGAACACGTTTTCTAAACATATGGATCAGATGGCTCAAAGAACCAAACATAAATTTATGAAACAACCTAAATTCAGAGGCAAATCACCTTTTTTTTCAAATATGAGGAACATAGAACTTAAAACATATATTTGTGATGCCGATTCAAGCAAAATGAGTCTGAAGTCGGTCAGATCACATTTGTCCTTTTTCATGTAGCTGTATGCAAAATTTAAAAAGAACCTTTCTGCTGAAATAACCTTGAAATTGACCATTCCTCACAAAGCTATGATCAGTTGAAGGGTGGCCAAAACCCAATAGGAAACAAAAGAATTTTCTCCTTTGTTTGGCGATATCTCAAAATCAATATTGCGACTTCCGACATCATTTTGCTTGATCACATCACCATATTCACCAATCACACATAGTTTGCTTCCTGGAGTATATTAATGTCAATGTATGCATAATTTTAATTGGTGGCAGTTAAATTTTCATTTTCCAAATGTAGGTGGGAAAGAAAATTTTCCCCTGAAAATCCAAAAGTAGGTTCAGTATTTTGGGTACTAAAATTAATTTCAGAATAGGAGGTCGGTCAGGCTATGGCATCCACTTGGAAAAACTCTCAATCATTTTGGCAATTCTACACAGTATAACCATGGTAGCTCTCTTTGCTTGCTGCTGACTAGCTCCATGTATGAGGATGTATTGAATGCGCAAACACAGGGGCTACAACAAAAGCTCAAGCAAGTCTGTTGTAGAGTTGGGTACAAATCGATGATTCCGAATTGGTAACCCTTTGGTCATTTTTCAAAATAGGTAACCATGTCCAATGCCTTAGGCAAAACTCCCAGTGTCTAATTGTGATGGAATCCGTACAGTGGAGTCAATAAAAACCCTACATTCAGGAAAAAGATGTTTTCTCACGTTAAACATCATTTTGCTTGAATGTTTGCTTGGCTGTTTACGGGAATAAACAAGCTAATCAAAGAATTTTTATTTGGGGTCTTTCTACTTTGGGTTCAGAAACTATGGGTTTCAATTTGTCGGAGAGACCTAAAAATTCTGTTTGGCCGTTTTAGCCATACAATGCGTATCGATAACACTGACCACAGACGTATCCCCATAACCATTATAGCCCAAAGCAATCATCACACTCAATTCCATATGGTATTTCTTCTCGACGAAAGCATATCATTTGAATAAAGGTCTAATTGTGTATCTATTATAAGTAAAATATCTTAACACATTAATTATCCATAGTTTTTTCTAATCTAAAGAGCCCTTATTGATATCACTCCATATCAATGTCTCAGTTCAGGAACGTATAATGAACTGCTTTCAGAGATTTTTGTTTTACATCTTTAAGGTAATTATTTTTGACAAATACAGTATACCCGCCAGTATACCCAGCGTCCATAAGTTGAGAGCAGAACTAAAGCTAAGATTCTGTAAATTGGAATTACAACTTAAAATTTCAATAATCTCACTTTTTTAGCGAATACCCAACCATCTATGGTTTCACGTCCTTGGCTCCCAAGTTTCGTTGTAGGTTAAACCATGAAAAATCTTGCTGAACAAAGTAAACTGTGGTCTTACCAACCACTATCTTTACTTTCCTATTTGGAAATGAACATTTTTTCCACACTCGGCAATTTTCTTTTGTCCATCCCGGATCTTATTTATAATCATTCAATTATTCTCCCACATTCAATTGTTTTAACCATAATTTTGGTGTTAAATGTTTTTACTCCAATCACTGGTTGCAGACCATTTTACTCCTATGTACAGTATGCATCTTTGATTTGTTAAAAAACGGCCAACAGATTTTGGAAGTCCTCAGCAAAATAGGCATGAACCTGATCCTCCAAAGTCCAAATTACCCAAATAAACGTTTTCTGAAAAGCCTGTTTATCCCTCCTTTAACCAAGTAAACCTTTGAGCAAAAATAATTCCAACTATTTTAATTATTTTTTATTCTTAATGTTAGGGTTTTTTTTGACTCACACTGTACTCTAGAGTAATCAATATCTCCTTTACAGGTCTCTCATTTATTCTTTTATATCTCACATTGACAACTGGTACTTTTTGTCTGTGTAAGAGATAATTCCCTGCCTGTTGCATCTCCATTTGCTCATGTCTTTACGTCAACTAACCTTGGTTATGCATTTGGCATCAAGGCACTCAGTGCTGATATTGCATAGCATCTGTAACTCTACAGTTTTATCCCCTACTTTCAGACTGGCTGAAGTGTAGTTAATGTTGCCTGTGTCCTATGAAAAAGAAAGCCATTTTATGTGGATTTTGTAACATATATATTAGGGCCATTTAATATGCTCATGCCCAGACATACAGTGTGGTCCACAATAAATGCAATCCTCTATGTGACCACGGAGAAACAGTTAGTGTTTGGCCAAGTTCTAGGTTCTACTAAATGATTACTGATCTGATCAGTATATCGGTATCGGTACCGAATTGTCATATCGGATTGATATCCGTGATCGGAAAATCTCCCCTAGTACCGATCGACCTCTCCGATCATTTCAACACTGCATGAATTTTAGAAATTTACGAAAACGAACAAGAAAAATAACAATAACAATGCTGTAGTAATAATATTTAAAAGTAAATACCTCAGTGGAAAACAGCAAATTAAGAAGCATCATTACTATACAACCTTATAGGCCAGCATACGATACGAGTGACACGCATTATAAACATTAATACTATTATAAACACAATGCAGTCATCCACGGCTTCGTCTACAAATGACAGGCGAGATGTGATTCTGAGTTCCTCCAACTTTTTAATTTGTCTACTACGTATTCATGAGTCAATATTCTCTAGTCTTGTTTCTGCTTACCCTTAATTTATTTACCATGTTCATTCGACAGTGACTACAATTATTTTATATTAAAGAAAGAGTTTATATTTTTTCTATATCATTTAATTTTATTAAAAAAAAAAAAAAAAAAATGCTTTATAATAAAACATCACGATGCACTTCAGAGATTCGGGGAAACCCCCATCTCAGAAAAGGTACTGTTTTCAGCTGGGGATCCCCGTACTGTAAATCGTATAGACTATCTTTCGCATCGAAGCGATTGTGTTCTGAGCAGGCGTAAGACTTGATCCCTTTGGGTCGAAATCGGGTATTGGTGGCATGCCAATCGCTCGGCAGCGACTGCAAGTATATGCGTTAACTTTAGCCCTAGAGGGGCGTAAGCATGCTGAATTCCAATCATTTTGCTATACCGCCACGTACCTTTTGCGCATAAAGCCTTATGACAATCTTTTTGTTTTGCAGCGACGTGTATTTTTGATAGGCGAAGTTGGCATACGTAACAATTTCTGGATCGAGTGTGTGATAGCTACATTAAGCAGCAGCAACATCCGTCGCAAAAGCAGAATCTGGAATATAT